>MU865035.1:17035-106682 GCA_033576145.1 Cladorrhinum samala | reverse complement strand
ACCCCCCAGGGGCCCCCGGGGGGGGGGGGTGGTATTTTTTTTTTTTTTTTTACTTTTTCTTTTTTTTTTTTTTTTTTTTTTTTTTTTTTTTTTTCCTTCCTGTTCTTGTCCCCTTCTTGACAGGCCTTAGTTACAAGTGAATGGTCGTCAATCAAAAGGTAATCAAAGAAAAAGTGTCCATTAAACACACAGCCATTTACATTGCATGTGATGAAGGGAAGTATGTATAAAGGGAGCTTGGCAATGTAGTTGAGAGTCCAAAAGAAAAAAAAGAACGAAAAAAAAAAAAGGGTAATCGCAATTTAAGACGGCTCGGTATACAAACGGACTCTTGGGGTTCAATCAATAATATGGTGGGGAAGTGATCAACATCCAGGAACGGGCGGGAACAATCTCAGCAAAACGGTTGACATGGATGATGACTGATCTACGGATATCGGGGTTAGTACCTATCTAGCTAATTCATTATAAGGTTCGCGCGGGTGATCGAAATCACTGCACTCGTGCAGGCACCGATAGATGCAATATAAGTTTTGGTATATCAAAATATTAATTATGGCCTTTGCCAGAATCTTCTTCCAGACGCACCGATTCAATAGTTTTAGTCGTCCTTTTTCTCAACTTTCGTATGATTGAATCCATTTATAGATATCATATTCAAGTCTAGTCTGTTAGGCATGTGCAATTTCAAAGGGACACAAGCGATTTCGACCACTAGATAGATGCGGGGTTCAATTGTCAAGTTCACACTCTCATCAGTTGGTCAGTTGTGTGTTTGTTCAGTAGAAGGATGTTTAATTTTAAAATAACGGCTCGGGCACAACAAGGGGACGGGGAGCGTTTCCGATCTCGATATCCTAAACAGGAAGCGATGGGCACAAATCTAGACCGCGCTGATCAACATGCATGTGGATCGGGACTGTCATAGGAACATGCATGAGTGGTAGTTTTTGTGCAGCTTTAATCGATAACGCACACAGCACACAGACATCTGAGAATACAGGAAGAAACCAGCAAAACAACCCCCCCCCCCCAAAAAAAAAAAACGAAGTTTCGGGTAACAGACAGACGTAACGCACGGGATAGCTTCTTTAGATCCTTTCCCAAGCTGATGGGTTGAAACATTGTGTTTGTCCCTTTTTAGACGACATCACTTCTGTATAGTACGTAACGAAGTTAGACTCGACTTGCCAACAATAGTTCTAGAAACGAAGAGGCTCAACCCAACGACATGCACGTGCATTTTTTGACCGGAACGCCGACTCGGCCGCGAGGGGAACGCTCCAACTGAAAAGACCATGGGCGAAGAAAGCAGTGGCATGGCGGCGGGGTCCGAAATGGATAATTCCACAGTCACTCGGCCTTAACAAGAACAAAATAAAGAGAACTTTGCATACGGACGCGCTGAGGGTTGTTGACCGATTTGAAGTAGCTTCTCTATACTATATCTCCTAACAAGGAGGGTAACATTCCGAACTTGGAGTCCAGCAGCGGGCTCCTCTATTCCAGGAAGTCTCGGGTTGATAGCGATCAAGCCTGTTTCCAATATCATGAAGAGCTGGCTTTTCCCTACCTCCTTCTCTGAGACTTTTCACGAGCCTGTGGCGTCGAGGCGTCGTTTATCCGCCGCCGTTCGCCGTTCATGGAAAAAGAGAAACAAAAGGCGTTGCGCCGCATCGGGCAACGACTGCCAGGGCGTTCCCTCTCGCCTGATCTGTGGAAATTTGTGGATGTTGCCAAACATAGAAAATTAGCAATGGGAGGAGGAGGTGAAGAACCACCTATCCAACCGGGGCGGACTAGCATGGAAGCATGAGAATAGTTCGACAAAACTTGTAGTAATTAGTACATGGATATTCGATCCTTTCAAATAGTGTTGTGGTCGAATTGCTGCAGCTACTGAGAAATGGAAATGACAACCGAGCGAGGATTTGTTGAGTGTTTCCAGGCCGCTCATTGTTCACTGCTGAACAGAAACTGGGCAAACATGCAGAGGTTCCTCTCCGTTGATTGCTGTCGATCAATATTCCAATTTAAAGAGGCTGAAGGAATCCGACTGTCAAGGTAACATTTTCAACAACCTCCTCCCCTTTTTGACGGCTGTGTAGTTGCACCAAAGTTTGGTATACAGAAGTACAAAGTAGTGGCGGTATAATGGTCAGTGACTGCAGCACCGGAAATTGGTTTGCTGCACCAAAGCTCAACCGAGAGCGACGTGCTCTTGGTCCTCCGTCAGCAGGCCTATTGTAGCCAACCCGCAGCAAGCTGCACCTCCTCGGTTCTTGGACACACATTACAATCGAAGAAGCATCCTCTTCCTTGGTGTTGGCCGATATCGACGGTGCGGTCGCGAGAGAGAAGGCTGTGCAAGGGAATGGAGGTTTTTTTGGTATTGCCAAGATAGCGGCGGAAAAGATGAGAAAGGACGTGATAAGGTTGCGGAAATCGGCAGGCGGCTGAACTAGCGATCGGACAAGCAAAGGCCGCGTCGGGGTCTCGGTCCCCTGTCATCTGTCACATTTGTTTGTTTTCGAGACTGTTCCTGTCGGTTGTGACGGTGACTCTGAGGGGGAGGAAACAAAACCTGGGGACCTTAGTCGTTTTTTTTTTTTTTTGTTTTTTTTTACGGTACATACATACCTGTTTGCGCCTGAAGGACGCCACTGATATCAGTAACGAGATGGAACGCCATGACTGATAACCCTGACAGCCATGATGGCCCTCAATCCATCAATCTGGGCCGCACAGTTGCAGAGTGAAAAAAAAAAGAACTGAACTCTGCACCTGCAATGTGCATTGGATGGATGTGTGCCCACTCAGGAACATTCAGGGTCCAATTCGTCCAACCCGACGCTTAAAGCGGGTTCTGGACAGAAGCTGAGGTGGGGAACGGGACTATACATACAGAAGCGCAGGGTCTTGGACAGCAGTGGCAGGTACCACTGCAGATGCAGGTACCCCAGCCGTTTCCCTGCCTTCCAATCCGTCCAATGAGAGCATGGAGCGCATGGACATCTGATATTGGGTTTCCATCTCCACATCGAGCCATCACCACTCCATTCTATGCCACAGACTGCCAGTGTGGTCGGTGGCATTGCCAATTAGGGGTGCCTTTCGGGTTCGCTAGCTGACGAGCTTGTCGACGGGAGACTGCTACAACGACCGCGCTGGGAGGGAATGGCAACGTCGTCATCTAGTCGTCGTTGAGAATCACCAAGTCGAGCTGTCAACCACAGCAGCATTGGAAGACTGTGCGGCGGCGCCTACAAACCGCTGCCATCAGGATGGCTTTTAATTGTATCGATTTATAAAGTATGTAATAGCCATCGTTGGTTTACTTGACGAGCCATTGAATAGAAGCAAGTGATTGATTTGTCTGTCTTTCTTTTTCCAGGGTATACATAAGCCGAGGCTACATTGGTACAGTCTGCTTTGCCGCCTCGCCGCCGGCACATGCAGGAGGTAGCATATTCATGCGGTGGTCGTCCATTCCACTGAGAAGAACTCGTCGTGAGAGTTTATAAAAGCCCCAAGATCCCCATCGTCGTGAGATGATTCATCTTTTGTTTCTTAGGGCGTTGCTCCCACCACACCTTTCGTTCGTCACTCGTTTCTGCTTCGTCCTCCTTCAACATGCCCATCATTAGGAATGTGGCCGCTGCTGCCATGGCAGCGGTCTCCCTCGTCAAGGCCACCGAGGTCTCCCTCCCACCTTGTTTGGACCCCTTCCAGCCCTTCGTTTACTCGGGATGTTTCGCCGAGGCCAGCAACAGTCGGATCCTGCCCTATCACAGCCAGGTCAAAACCGAGGGCATGACTGTCGAGAAGTGTGTCGCCGAGTGCAAGGGCAACGGTTACCGGTACGCCGGTTTAGTCTACTATGGAGCCTGCTACTGCGGTCAAACCGTCCAAGGTGCCCACGCCGAGGAGTCCAAGTGTTCTCTCCCATGCGACGGTGACAAGACCGAGACCTGCGGCGGAGACGGCCACTTCTCCATCTATCAGGATCCCACCTTCCAGCCCGTCGAGGATGTCACCATTTCCGATTACGATCATCTTGGCTGCTGGACCGACGACTCTAGCCTCGGGAGAGCTCTCACCTACCAGCAGCGCCAGCTTGATGACTCGAGCATGACGACCGAGACCTGTCTGGAGGCCTGCAAGGCCGGCGGTTTCCCCTTCGCCGGTACACAGTATGGTATGCACTCCCATCACGCCCAGCCAACACAAGTTTGATGTCCCTTTTCTAACCGCGGAATAGGTGGTGAATGCTTTTGCGGTGTCGTTATTGGCAATGGCACTCGTGCTGCCCCTGCATCCGAGTGTGATATGGCCTGCAAGGGCAACTCTAGTCAATCGTGCGGTGGACGGTCGCGTCTGAATCTCTATGCTGCCGATGAGCTCTTGTCCCTTGAGCCCTGTGGTTACGTGCCTCCTGTTGTCTCCTCCAGCGCCGCTCCCGAGCCCACCAGCACCAGCGCTGCGCCCCTGACTACCACTTGTACCACCTCCACCAGTTCTATCGCCTCGACCACCGCCCCTCCCACCAGGACCCGGTCTGCCAGCACTACTTCCACCACCAGGACCACCAGCTCCGTCTGCACGACCACCACTGTGATCCCTCCTGCTTGCGAGTACAAGTGTGGCAAGTGGTGTTCCAACCCCCTTCCCAACTGGAACGGCGCCACCGACTGCAAGTCCGCGTACTCCAAGTGCGCCCTCCAGGTCGCCTCCTGCTTCAGGGAGGCCGGCTTCCCTGAGGTGCTTGAGTGCTTCAACTTCGGCGCTTGGTGCTCCGACATCGACAAGTACTGCAGGAGCACTCCCAGCGGTAACAAGTCCAGCTTCTGCGGCCGGAACCCTCCTCAGCACCCCAACCCTCCCAAGAGCGTGACCAGCACCATCACTGTCCCCTGCGCCAGCACCTCCGTCAGGCCAACCACTTCCACCACCACCACCACCCCTACCCAGGTGCCCATCCCTACTCCCACCAATATTTGCAAGCAGCCCAGCAACATCTGGTACGGCTACGGCCCCGACAAGCCTGTCGCCGGCATCGAGCTCCCCATCGTGACTTGCAACGATCTTGCCGACCAGTTCCCCAGCTACCCCTGGAAGCTCTACAACTCGCCCAACTCCCGAAACTGCAAGAAGTATACTCGCCCCCAGTGCTCCGACGCCTGTGCCGACGCGTGCAAGGAGCAGTATGAGGACTGCATTGACGTCTACGCCGAGAGCTGCCGCTCAAACAAGCTTAAGCTCAAGTTCCGCTCGTACTTTGAGTTCTCCCAGGCGAGCGGGATGGAGAAGCGCACCTTCGGGTGGGACGACAACTACAACGGCGCCGTCAACAAGTGCAAGGCCCAGTACTCGGACTGCTTGGCTGTCAACAAGAACATCAACATCTCTGGAAAGTGCCCCGCCTTTGGCAAGTACTAAGGGAGACACGTAACATGGTTGTAGGATGTTTTTGAGGGGTTTTTGTTGGTACGCGTTGAAGTCGCCCCTCACCAAGAAGAAACATGTAGATAGAATAAATAAATAATATTTAGTTTTTATATATATTTTAAAAACAACTTGTGCTCATCGTTATAGGTTCCTCCCATTACAATTTGATCTGTTCCCAGTCTGATCGGTAAAATTTAAATAATTAGATATTCGAGGAGGAGGAAATTTTTTTTTTAATAAAAATAAAGGAATAATCAGTTCAAGAATCAAACGTCAAGGGGTCTGTCGCTCGAATGATTTGGCATTACCAAAATGACATTAGGAAAAAAAAATATGGGCGACCCCGGAATCGAACCGGGGTTTCTTCGGTCGCCGTGATCAACAAGTTGAACCACAACGAAGCGTCCTGACCACTAGACTAGTCACCCAGATGAGTTTGTAAGATTATTAAACTCCCAGCCAGAAAATTAGATCTATGTGCGGCATCAAACCATCCTACTTCGCAATCGCAAAAGTGAGGCCGGCCAGATTTTAACGAGGATACCTTGGCTAGAAATACCGAACACTAAAATGATCAAGGGCGATAAGATTGGTGGGGGACCTACTTTTTTTTTCCAGTGCGAGATTACGGAATAGCGAATTTTATGTTCTTTTTTAAAGGCCTCCTTTAAAATGCTATCTAGATTACATCGTGTTCCACAATGTATGAAACTTTTGTTAGACAAAACGGGAGGAGGCCCGCCCCTTGAGATAGGCCAGGTCCAGACAGCATCAGGGCTCGTAAAAAAAAAAAAAAATGCAACCTTTTTTGAGTATGTAAAAGGCCGTTGCCAGCTGTTTCTTCATATAACAGAATCCTGACTCTCAGAAAATCGTACAAGTCGCCCTCTTCTTTTCCTTGTGTCCGAGTGCTGCCAGAAACCTGAGTATTGACAGATGCGCTCACCAAGACTAGGAAGAGCTAGTGCGGTTGTCATAAGAGGAGAAAAATGACAAGCCACGCAAGGGTGTCGCTGAGGGTCCGTCCCAAACAAGACTCTGCATCTTGTCATTTTGACTTTTGAAATCCTCATACACCAATAAAAAAAGATTAAAAATCACCCCAACGCCCTCGCTAATGCACTATTTTTGGTTTCTCTCGTTGTCTTGTTGATCACGTATAGTTATGATTGTTTGCGACACTTGATACATCACGTTACTGCACAAGTTCCTCGCAAGTCCAGTCCTCGTAGCTGTGGAAGGAGTGTCAGAACCAGGCAAGAAAGGGGCGGGGGCCGAACACAGAATGAACTGATAAACTTACTATCCATCAGGCATGTACCGACGAACAATGAGAGGAATCTTCTTCTCCCTCAGCTCCTTCGTAGCGATCTGCAAGGGATCCGTCTCGCCCTCAAGATCGACCAGCACAGGCGCGTTCATGCTTTTTTCAGGTATCAGCAGCCACTCAAAACTTTTCCTCGCCGGAAAGAGGCCAAGTAACCAACCTTATCTGGAGAGCTCTGGTACCCAGAATACGGGCCCTTTCGTATTTGGTCATGAAGGGTGTCGTCCTGCGCTGATCGTTGGGGATTTTCTTGTCCTTCAGAGACTGGCCGCTCTGCTTGCCGTGGTTGGCCGCCGCGTTGGGATCGCCAGACGCAACGATGTTGTTCTCATCCTCGCCCTCGCCGGTCTGCTCGTTGCGCGCCGCTTCGTCATCGTCTGCTGGCTCGGGTTCCGGCTCGTAGTACTCATCCGGATCATCATCGTAGGCGGGCTCATCGACCCTGTGAAACAGATTGGTGTTAGCATCGACCAGCGCATCCTCGCATGCGGGGAGTCGAGGACATACAAAGGGTCGCGGTCGTCGTCGCCACCGCCGTAATCAGACATGTTTAGGGGTGTTTATTTGATGAATCGGTAATTACGAATGTATGGTGTGTGTGTGTCGGCTCGTGGACTTGTCCAAAGCCTTTGTTAGCTGGATGAATCAATGAAATGGGTTGTAGAATGCAAAGGCTGAGATACAGCGAACCAGCTCGGAGCAATCGAAAGGCTGAAGGAGGGACGGCAAAAATATTTGAGCGGGTCCGGCTAGTGTAACCAAGCAGCAAACTTGCCTTGCCAAGTGGAGCTGCTTGCTTGGAGAGCTTGGCTTCCACTCAGCTGGGGGAAGTAGCACCCACAAAAAAGTTTATCGATATCAAAAGTGGTCTATCCATACAAGTGCTTGTCAATGGCTCTCTCTTGCTTGCAGCTCCCGGATGCTGAGTTGCAACAACTCGCCAGTCGGTTTCCGCCTACTCATCCTGGGTAGCTGTCGCCAACCTGCTCTTCCCTGCTTTGGTTTTTCACAATTGTCATCAGGGCAGAAACAATGAAGCGCAAAGCGACCGACCAAGTTGGCATTGCCGGGCCCTCCAAGAGGTCCCAGCTTGAACCTGAAGATGCTGAGCCCTTCACAAACCTGGAGGACCAGGAGACTACGGCCGAGTCTACCTCACACTATAACGAGGATGACGAATCTGCACCAGCTCATTTTTCACATGGTGACCAAACACCGGGAGCTACCACAATCGATTCCACTGCTGCCTCGACCCGCCGAAACCGTCGTTTTCCTTCAGATCTCAAGACGATCAGATGCACCCACCCGGGTTGCACCAAGACTTTCAACCGTCCTGCCCGTCTTACAGCCCACCTTCGCAGCCATACCAATGATCGCCAGTTCCGCTGCCCGTATCCCGACTGCGATAAAGATTACCTCGAAGAGAAGCATCTAACGCAACATATCAAGGGGTCGCACACCCATGAGAAGAAATACGTCTGCGCGGAGGAAGGCTGTGGCAAGGCATTCGTGACAGCCACGCGCCTGCGCCGACACGCTCTCGTTCACGAAGGGGCCGAGAAATATCGTTGCAAGGGATACGACGACTGCAACCTCAGCTTCCGCAAGCACCAAACCCTCCAGCGGCACATTCGAGTCGCGCACCTAGGCCTCAAACCCTTCCTGTGTATGACAGACGGATGCGACACTCATGGTTTCGACTCGGCTGGAGCTCTGAGACGGCATGTAGAGCGCGACCACGGCATCATTCGATTCTGGTGCGACGAATGCGCAGATGAGGAAGGGAGTAAGGCAGGGTTCACGACGCTGTTACTCCTCAAATCCCACGCTCGCGAGCACATCAGGTGCGCGTTCTGTCCCGAGATCAAATCCTTTCGCGGCCAGTCGGCGTACGAGCGACACATGGATATCTATCACTCAGGTGCTACCGTCGAGGACCGCAAGACGGTTAGTTGCGAGTGGCCTGGGTGCGACAAGAAGTTCACGAGGGTCTCAAACATGAACACTCATTACCGGACTGCTCACGAAGGCAGGCGCTTTGTGTGTGGGCAGTTTGATACCTACACCACCTTGGACATTGCGGATTGGAATTGGCGGGAGGAGGGGTGCGGTGACGAGTTTATCAGCCGGATGAAGCTGGAGGAGCACGTGCGGTATGTGCATCTGGGGAGGAAGAGGCCGGAAAAGACGTATCCGGTTCCTGTATCAGCGGGCCCCGGTGAGGTTGATGAGCTGACGGCCGGGCTGTCGGCATTGGTGTGCCCCACGGAGGGTTGTCCGGCAAAGTTTCTTCGGCACGCGGATTTAAGCAAGCATGTGCGGGATGAACATCAGGACAATAGCGGGTTGGATTATTTGGACCAGGACCAGATTATTGATCCAAGGTTGCAAAACTCGATGGGCGAAGCAATGGATTACACAGCCGAGGCAATTCAAGGCGTTTCTTCAGCCGATTACACGGCGGAGCAGATCCAAGCTCCAATTGACCCCTTTCACTACCTCGAAGAAGCTTTACTTCAGGAGGACAATAATTTGCCATGGCTTCAGAAGACTGATTCTGAGCTGGATCAGCAGAACCAGCCAGTCTATCCTGAGCTTGACGCGAACGAAATGGATGAGGGGATTAGGCGATTGATCGGTAATTATGCCTAATCGGCTTGGTGGGAATGGGGAGTTGTTTTGAAGATAGAGCACATATATATACACATATACTTGCGTATTTTTAGGCGTTTATGGGTAAATGGGAAAGAAAAGGTTAGGTGAATGGGCAGGAGGCAAAGGAAAGAGGAAAGCCTAACGGTGAACGCCATTTTTGATGTTATTTGGTGGGATGGACGATGTTATGTTTGATGTATATTCCCAGGAGGGGTTACACGGCACTGATCAGTTTCCTCAACTACAGTCTCCTTACCTCATCACATCTGTATGCACTATACACTCAAACATTTGTACATGCCTAGCGCTGTGATTCTTCTTCTCTTCAAAACTTTCGTACACATACAGACCAACAAAACTAATGATAGAACAATACAACGGAAAAGTTTAAAAAAACACAAAACGCTTCCGAAGGAATACGTCAAAAAAAAAAAAAAAAAAAAAAAAAAAAAAAGTATACACCCCCATCCTCTTCTTCTCACTCAAGACTCAAACTTCCTGTCTCAAAAAAAATCATTTCTGTTTCGTCCTTTTCCTCCTTTCCTTTCCCATAAAGTCTTAATTCTTTCTTTCATTCTGTCGAAAAACGAAAAAAAAAAAAAAAGTGTGTTCTTTAACCATCCGAGTCCATACCCCAACATCACCTAAAACATGTCCAATTAAACGCCGCTGCCATCTCCAAATAGTGATAGAAAATTTTGTTCCAAAGATTATACCATTAAGCGCCTCAGTTGAAATCTCAAAAAGAAGAAAAAAAAAAAAAAAAAAAAAAAAAAGAGGACAAGTCTGAAGCAAGAGAGATTTAGGTCAACTCTTTGCTCCAGTCATCTCATTCCTCGTCGCTCTGAAAACCACTACTGCCCCCATTCACTTGACTTGTGCCATTCGACATATTAGAGACCAGCTTTATACGGGTGGTGGTCGTAGTGGTAGTGATTGCAGGAGGTTGAGGGGTATCCGTGGCAATCGAAGGAGCAACTGAAGCATCCTTGACGGAAGAAGCAACCGAGGACGGGTCTTCAAGGGCGCGAAGATCTGGATCGCCCAATTCCTTTTCGAACTGGTCAATGAAGAATTTCTGTTTTCCGACAGTATTATTAGTAAACATTCTGCAACAGAGTCTCAAGGCGAGAGTTAGGCGGGTACATACCTCAATGATATTGGCGTCCATGCAAATCCCGCTTGTCTCCTCGTTGAAGGTCCTGCAATTCTTGATAAGCAGATCCAGGTCCTTCCGCATATCTGCCAAGGAGCTGTACTCCTCCTTCTTGATCTTCTTTTGAATGTCGGTCATGCAGATGGGGTTGACAATAATGAGGTAATAATCGGCCCAGTCCCGCTTCGGCGGAAGCTTCACAAATGGACCAATGATGAGGCGCTTAGCTGGCTCATCATCGTCGTCATCCGGAGCTGGTTCATCATCGTCGACGGCGAGAGTCATCAGGCCGTCGTAAATCCTCTTCAAAGCCTTCTGCAGCTTGTCCCTCACGGCTGGAGATAAACCACCAGCACCGCTGTTGCCATTCATGCTACCACCCTTGGGGCGGCCTGGAGCCCCGCGACGCTTCTTGGTCGGTGGCTCATCGTCACCATCCTCGGCCTTGCGCTTCTCCTGGTTCTTGGATCCCGGCTTGCGTCCTCGCTTCTTGACAGGCGTTTCGACCTCTTCAGTGCTGGCGCGGCTGGCAGCGGGCGAGTTTTCTAGTGACGCGTTCATGACGGCCATCTTTCTGAGTTTATTGTTCTCACGTCTGTCCTTGCGTGCTTGCTTTCTGGCGGCCGCAGCTTCAGGCGAGTCTTCATCATCATCAACAGCCATGAGCCACTGTTCTTCCGTAAGCCCGTCATCGTACTTAACTTTGGTACGCTCACGAGCACCGCGGCCAAGAACAACCTCAGCTTCTTCCTCAACCGGGTTGCCTTCGCTGAGGTAGATCTCGGGTAGTTCGTCTTCCGCCATCAGACGCGGGACCGCCTTGCAACCGGGCGCGGTGCCATAGATGGGATCCAGAGACCTCTCCTGATCAAGCTTGTTGAACGTGGTAAGCTCGTCCTCGGTTCGTGCCAGGATCATGTTGAGTTCCTCGTCGTCCATCTCTTCTTGATCGCCGACCTCTGCCTCTGCGGACTCTAGAAGAGTCCTCAGCATGGCATCACGATCCGTCTCGGAGGACTTGTTGTCGAAACGACCGGCCTGAATGACCTTGCCGTCCATATCAAGCTTGTATCTCGCACGTTCCAAAATCTTTTCTTCGACAGATGAAGAGCTGATCAGACGTAGAATACGAACCTCGTTCTTCTGGCCGATACGATGGGCACGATCCTGAGCTTGCAAATCCTGGTGAGGATTCCAGTCAGAATCGTAAATGATGACCGTGTCCGCCGTTTGCAGATTCAGACCCAAGCCACCGGCACGGGTGGAGAGAAGGAACATGAAGTAGGGCGAGTCTGGTCGGTTGAATTCCCTGAGGAGATCGGATCGATCCTCGGATTTGGTGGTACCGTCAAGACGGAGGTAAGTGATGCCGCGGAAGCGCAAGAAGTCCTCCATGATATCCATGATGGCAGTCATCTGGAAGAACATCAAGACACGATGGCCGGTCGCCTTATACTTGGGCAAGATTCTGTCGAGTAATTCAAACTTGCCGGCCGATCTCCAGAGAAGATCATTGCTCACATTCATGGGATTCATTTGGTTCTCCACCTCGTCGAACACAAACGGATGGTTGCAAAGCTTTCGCAGCTGCATAATCATGTTGCTAAGACCACGAGCGCCAGTCTTGCCGCCCTTTCCGTCGCTGACCAGGATTTTCTGGTGGGTGACCATTTGCTTGTAAAGACGAGATTGCAGCGCAGAGAACTTGCATTTGATAACCTTCTCCGTCTTGTCGGGAAGATCCTTTTCGACATCCTTCTTGAGACGACGCAACAAGAAGGGCCTCAGTACCTTATGCAGACGACGAATGACGAGAATCTGCTCTTCTTCGGTGAGCTCCATCTTGTCTTGGGTACCCGTGTTTGCAAAAGGTGCACTGAACCACTCATCAAAAGTCTGTGCGGATTTGAAAATGTTGGGCAGAACAAAGTTGAGCATGGCCCACAATTCAGCAAGGTTGTTTTGCAGAGGAGTACCCGTCAGAATGAGGCGGAAGCGGGTGCTGTAGTACTGCTGGATCGTGGCGCTCAGCTTCGAGTTCGAGTTCTTCATGCGGTGGCCTTCGTCAATAATCATGTGGAACCACTTGATCTTGCTCAGCAGCGGACGGTCCTTGATGATGTACTCGTACGTTGTGAGCAAGACCTGAAATTTGCCTTGCCGAATCTTCTCCTGCTGCATCTTTCTTGCGTTCGGAGGTCCCTTGTAGACAACCTTGGTGACGGAAGGCGCCCACTTGTCAAATTCCAAATTCCAGTTGGTTAGTGTACTGAGAGGCACAATAACCAGGTATGGGCCGTTCTGGAGTTTCTTCTCGATCAGGTAGGTTACCAAACTGATGGTCTGAATCGTCTTGCCGAGACCCATTTCGTCAGCAAGGATACCGTTAAGGTTATTGTTGTACAAAGACAACATCCATTGCAAACCCTTGATCTGGTACTCTTTGAGCGTGCCACCGACCAGTATGGAGGCCTGCTGTGTGACCTCCTCTTTGATACGATGAGCGACAGCATAATAGTCGATCTTGTTTCTCGCCTCGCCATCCTCGCCTTCGCCTTCGCTTTCCTCAGGCAAGCTCTCGGCATCCTCATCGCCGTAGCGCTCCGCAGCTTGACGTTGCTGGGCGCGCACCGAAGAGGCAAGCTGGTGCAAGAAACCGTCTGTTTGGCGGAGCAAGTGAGTGATGCGAGTATCCTTTGCTTGGTCAAGCAGTTTAAGATAAGCCTCTTCATCGTTTGCTTTCAAGGCCTGCAGACGCTGCTTGGCAGTTCTCTCGACGCGCTTCTGCTCTTCCTTTTCAATGTTGAAATGGTGCGAATACATAAGGCGAGCCAGCTTCTGAGTCTTGTTCCTCTGGGCCTGGGCGTTGCTGAGGATTTCGGAGCGGTGGTTATATACCGCTTGCAGGTAATCGACGTGCTTCTTGCGCTCCTTATGCTCACGAGCATCGCGCTGCTGCTTCTCGAGCTTCTCGGTAATGCGGGCTTCTCTGACGTTTTGCTTCTTCATGCGGCGGTACTGGGATCGGTTGGTTGTCATGGCAAGGTTGTCGTAGTGAATCATCTGTCTCCCAATCTTCTCTCTCAATGCGCGTTGCTTCGAATAAAGTTCAAGACACTTCATCTCAATGAGTGCTTTCCTCTTGGCTGTGTCGTCTGCCACAATAACGTCCGAGGTCGTATCCCAATGGGCCAGGTTCCCCGGAAGGCTCTTAAGCTCAGAATATCTGGCGCTCATGCGGTTGAAAATAATTTTCTCTCGATCATTCCTCAATTGCTCAAAATCAATCCCTGCCGGGAAGATGCCCGGAATGATGAGCCGGTTCTTACGCCGTTTGTGATCGACGTAGGAAATGCTTTTCCTGACGAGGCTGCCATCGTAGGGGTTCTTGATGGTCTTGTAAGTCTTTGGGTTTGGTCCGGACACTTCTGATGTCTGGGAGGAAACGGCCCCATTCGGACCAGAATTGGCGACATCTTGAGCCTCGGAAGGAGCAGCAGCCGCTTGCGCTTCCCGCTCAATCAACTGAGCCTGGCGGCGCTGGCGGAACTCAAAGACTTCCTTTTGGACTTGAGGGGGGATCCCTGTGTTTTTACTCAAAGACTTGAAGGCCGTGATCTGGGTCCTTAATAGGTTGAGTTGCGCAAGAGTGAACTGGCCCTTTCGTTGGTTGTTTTGGGCTGCGGAGGCGCCGCCGGCGGAGTTGGCACTGCCAGCACCTGGTGAATTGGATGAGGCAGGGAGGGCGGATGCGCCAAGTGCTGTTGTAGAAGGCGGCATGCTTGTCTGGATGACACTCTGCTGAGGCACGCGCCCAAGCTGACCTGGGTTGACCATTCCATTGGCGCCATTCTGCATCTGCTGCTGTTGCTGTTGCTGTTGCTGTTGCTGTTGCTGTTGCTGTTGCTGCTGCTGCATCATCTGCATCTGTGCCTGTTTTTGAATATGCATTTGCTGCTGCTTCTGGAGCTCTCGGTGCCGTTGGAAGGCAGTGACCATGGACTGAATCTTCTGAAATTCGGGGTCGGTTGGAGGCACTCCTTGTTGCTTCATTACCTGATACCTCTGTAGACACATTGTCAGTATGGCTTATCACAGGGAAGCCATGGAATAAAACACGAACCTGGAAAACTTCTTGAGCCTGCGCCTGCGTCATCCCCGCAGGGATAGCAGACCCCGGGTGCTGCATCGTGGGCGGCACCTGAACACTAGCCATGGTGACGGCAGCGAAGTCAAGGACGCCAACCAGATGTCAATTAAATTTATTGTGCGGTGGAATGTCCGGGCATATCTAGCAATCAACCGACTGTCGCGAGTCGCGATTGTGGAACCCTCGCAGTTGGTGGGTGGGATGGATCTAGATTTAATAGAACGCACGCGGCGCCTTGCTCTTGCAAACAGATTTTGGCGTTCAAAAAATCCCGGGTGCGGGCGCGTCAAGATCTCAGGCGAACACTAACAATGATGCGACCGACGGAAGGGTGATTGTGGGTGGTGGGTGGGCGATGCTGCGTTGGACGGCGTTGGCTAGACCTTGTCGCGTCGTCGGTTTTCCGTACGGAAAATGTGGAAGTATCAAGTCGCAGGGTCGTTTGTAGAGGCACCTGGTGCAGGCAGTGGGGGGTTTAGAATAATATTGGCCTTGACAGGGCGTGGTGAAAAAAGGGAAAGACAGCCAAAGGCGGTGTGCACAATTGTGTTTTGTGGTGGAGATGCACGGGCAATCGCGTGTACCGTGTTTTGTCGGCGATTTCGAGATGGCCTCGATGAATCGCAAAGGCAGATTGGTGATTTTTTTGATGCGCGCGCAGTCACCCCTTGGAGTGATGGAGAGGTTGAAGGCAAAGAGCCGAGAAGATTACAATGGCGCGGCGGGCGAAAGGTGGTCCCGTGCTGGGGGCTCCGCTGAAACGCGCAAGTTTTGGCACGGCTTATGTAATTGGTTTTCTCTCGCTGCGTGCCTGCGGTAAAACTCCGGAAACCGGATTCCACCACTGCCCCCCCAAGACCTAAGTGGGATGGAATGTATGGGCATGTATAGTATGTATAGATAGGTAATTTTTACGGCAGGTAGCTTACACACCAAATCTATCCCCAGTTTCAACATCATTTTCAGGTCTTTATCCATTAATTACTTTTCGTATTTCCCTACCTCTTTTCACGCTGGATGCAACTGCGATAACTCATCCGTCGCGGTACGGAATCCTAGCTATAAAATAGATTACAATGATTAGATGATACAAAACGTATCTTACCGCTTCACCTTTTTCTTGTCCGGCCCTTCATCCTCTTCATCGCTTGTCTCGGCATACTGTGTGACGGGTTGTGTCTTGCTCCACGCATTTGTAAACATGGGGTCCTTCTTGGCGACATCTGCGTATTTCAGAAGCGCCTCTCTCGGATCCTCGTGTAGCATGCGGCTGAGGGGGATATTTTCTGAAATGTGCTTCTCATCAGGTTGACTCCGCATGAACGGTGTGATCTGCTGCACCTGCGGTCGTCTGGGGTCTCGAGATTTTCCAGATGCTGTAAGGCCGCTCCGCTTGTTCCCGGTCATGGCGCCCGGCGTGATGATTGAGTCGGCCGACATACCAATGCTCTGGTCGGTTGTTGCGGCGGGGTCGTCGTCAATATGCCGTACCTTGGGAGCCCGCGACATGACCTCGAGTGCGCCGCGGCTTGAAATTTTTGGGTTATAGAGGACGTGCGTCTCGGCATTGGCTGAGCCGGCAATGATCTGGTTGAGCTTGGGATGCCAGTCGACAACAATAAGAGGGATGCCGGGGGTTATTGGGGTGACATGCTCGGGCCTAAGATTGCCTGGATTCAAAATGTGAAGATGCCCAGATGCTGACCCAGTGATGATGGAGGAGGATGTGGGGGAGTACTTGATGTTGGTCATCGGATACCTGTCAGAGGTTGTGGGGTGCTCAACCTGAACCAGCGGTGTTTTGAACTTGCGCGTGTCCCACAGCTTGATTAGGCCGTCGCCGCCTCGAGTAACCACCATTCGCCCGTCCGAGCTGATATCAATACCGCCAGTCCAGGTATCTGGCTTATGCGCGTCCCTGATCTCGCCCGATGGCCTGGTAAACGGGCCGTTGCCGCTGTACATAACGAGTGAGCCGTCTAGCGCAGCAGCTACGAGAATGGGATTGCCTCCTGATGGCGGCGCGCCCCATGCGACTGCTGTCATCCTTGTCCGCCCGGCGGATCCTGCAGCCTTGGACTTGAACACGATGACTTCCTTCTGGCTTCTCTTATTGTTGATATCCCATATCCTCAGCGTACTGTCTGAACCGGCGGTTACGCAGAGGTTCTGGTCAAGCGGATGCCATGTGCCTGTCGCAATTTCGCCGACGTGACCCTTGGTGTTGTTCATGTCGCGCAGATACATGTCGCCCTTGACAAACTCGGTTACTAGAGCTCCGTCCCTCGACATAATCTTAGCCTGGGGATGCGCCGTCACGCAGAGGAAAACGCTGCCCGACAGTGGGCTGAACTCGACATGTTGGATCGGGTGAGAGTCGGTCGAAGCCGATTTGTTCGCCTCCCAGGGGTCCACGCTCTTGAAAGCCCTCAGGGTGGTTGGGGTCATCGAGGAGAAGTCGTGGAAGTTGATGTTGCTGTCAAGAGAGCCGCTTAGCATGCGGACACCGGCAGGGTCTAGCGCGATACTGGTGACGGCTCGTTCATGAGTCTTGAAGATAATCTCGTGCGTGATGGGAAATTTTTCGGCACTGTCCTCCTCGTCGGACTCAGAATCATCGGAATCGGAATCGCTGTTACTATCCGAGTCAGAAGCGGCCTTCTTTTGCTTCTTCGGTGGAGGTGGCGGCTTCTCGACTTTTCTTCTTGTCTGTTCTATCTGCGCTGCAATGTTTGCTTCTTTGGAGGTCTTGCCAAACGAGGCCGGCACGTATGCGCGCATTGGGTCATCGGGAGCGAGCTCAGGTTCCTGGACCCAGTAATCGTCGCTGTCACTGTCGGCCATTTTTGCTACTGTTGGGTTCGATGGAGCTGGGGATCGGATGGTTGGGTGCTGTTAGGTTGCAAGTAACAATTTTAAGTCGGGACTGACGTGAACCGTGGGGCTACAAAGGATAAATCCATCCAACGACAACTGCTTGCTTCAGCGAGACAGCGGCTTGGCACATGGTTCGCTAAAAGGTTTTACACTACACTAGTGTACCACCACTCAGATCCAGATTGTCGGGAACAGCCGTAACGGGTATTTAGTATATTAGTATATTTATTCTCTGCCAAGGACGTTATGTTCAGGGGTTTCCTGTCTTCCGTCATGCACACTTCACTACGAAGATGCATCCACTCAAGTTTCTTTTACGCAGTCGCAGTCACCACTTGAGCCCCTGCCGTAGCCTTCTGATCTTCCTCCCCCTCTTCCTCCTTCCCTCTAAGGGCTTTTAGTCTTTCCAGCTCCTTCTTCTTCATCTCCTCCTGAATCTTGACGCGCATGGGCACAACCTGTTCTCTCGTCGGCGAAGTAATCTTCCACCCTTCCAGCCTCTCCTTACCCAGCGCCCTCAAGGTTACTTGTTCCACGAGACTGTAGTTCCCGTCCTCGCGGTCAAAGTTCATAGGCTCCTTCAACGCGATGGGCGGGTTCGTAATGATCCGCACCCTCCTCAGCGAATTGTCAGAGGCCGTATGGAGCATCAAGGGGTGCAGGAGATACACGTCCCCAACATTTCCCGTGACCTCGACAAACTCGGTGCAACTCTTGGCCACGTCGTTGAACCACTTGAGGTTCTTTTCCTGCTTGAACTCTGGATCGGTCCTCACGCACATCCTCGGGTCAACGCCCTCGGGGTGCTCATAAAGATGCTTGGCAAGCTTGGGGATGGCCTCTGGGCAGATGATGGTGCCACCTCCATGAGGAACGATATCTGTGAATAAGGGGATGACTAAAAGACCCTGTTCGGGAGAGTCGAGGTAGTGGATGAAGAAGTCTCCGTCGACATGCCATCCCTCCAGGTCTTGAGGGCGAACAGGCTTGCCCTCGCCTTCCGGGGTTCCCAAGTTGACGATCAAAGAGTCCCTCCACATCCGGAACTCGGGGTCGACGCGGTCTTCACCACAAAGCTCCAGTATGGAGGCCCAGGCACGAGGGCACAGTTCTGATGCGTCAAAGGACTTGTGATGTGGCATGTTTATGCGTCCAGAGGTCCAAGTGGACTTGTCGTCGGGAGACATGCCCAGGCGAATCCACACATTATGGGTGATAGTTTCGGCTTGTTCCTTTGTAAAGGCTCCGGGGATCTTGACCCAACCGTGGGTAAGAAAATGCTCCTTCTCCTCGGGCGTGAGAGCTGGAGTCGACGGCATGGTGCAATGTCGGTATAGGGTAGATTGAGCTGTGCTCGGTGACACTGGCTTTCTTCCTCAATGTGATGTTGAAGCCTCCTTTTATGTCCATGATGTAGAAGAAAAGGCGTCGGTGGATGGCCCCGTGATCTCCAAGTGCATCAGCTCATGCATCCTGTGATGCATGCGGGGGTCTATTTTCTATTTAACCAGCTGCATTTTATTGGATGTCTATACCACACCAGAGGGTCCAATACAATGTCGATTCCCACACTGACTTGGCCAAACACGCGATAGTCCGGGATACTAATACGCGAATGGCGGTACCTTGACCCGCCAACCCGGATGAGCAAAACCGAAGCATTGGAAACATTCCATCTGAAACCCGGAAATAACTCCGTTTAACCCATTTCCCAGCCAATTAGAAACAAGGGCATTTTGACTGATAGCATCATAGGATTTGAAAGCCCCCACAGTCCGTAGCTGTTGAACTATGTATACTTATTAGAAGACCCGGCAGCTCTCACTGTCCTCAGGGGGAAAAAAAAAAAAAAACACACTTCAAAGTGATTTTTTATCAAACTTGTGTATCGACAAACTCCTCGAATGCTGGTAAAATGGCATCAAAATAGCCTATTGGTAGAATAATCTCCAGTTTAGACGGATCAAGTCAGTCTACTTTTGAAGAAATTATGGCTTTGGTTCTTTTTTGGTGGTTCACGGACTGGGGATGATCAGCAATCCGGGGCTACACTAAACACGGAGGTGGGGGCGGGGCATTCCTTCCAAGAATGCCAAGGACTTTCCCAAGCCTTCAGCGGCAATCAATTCCGACAATATCCACTTTTAGTGATTTCTCCAATTCCTCTGTCATCCTCCATCCCCCAAACTTACCGACCATAACTATGCCACCAGAAATAGAAGACCCAGACGAGAATTACGTATCGGAAGAAGATTCCGACTTTGCGCCGGAAGATGCGCCTGTCGAGGAGGATTCATCAGCATCAGGGGATGAGGGCGAGGATACCACTGTCGCGAAAACGGACTCGGGAGACCGTAAACGACCGGCGGGTGGTGATGCCACGGCAGTTGAGGATGCAGGCTTTGAAAACTCGGGAGACGAGGCAATTATAGGGAAGGGTAAAAAGAGGAGGAAAAGAAACAAGGACGAAGATGAAGGCGGAGAGGGTGGCTTGATCAAGACGCGGAGCATGCGCGCTGTCGAGTGAGACTGTTCCTGCTTTGTGACAAATGGCAGCGCAATATTGACCAGTCCCTCGTTTTGCAGAAAAGCCGAAAGACGGATAAATACTGCCACCGGCCCAGTCACCGTCGACATAGATGCGCTCTGGTCACAAATGACGAGCGAGCCCATCATCTCGTCATTACAAACATCAGCAACCGCTACCGAGACAAGTAAACCCTCAACATCATCCAAGCCTCAGGCGCCGACCGATGCGACCGCGCCTTCCTCCACCATCAGCCAGTCGGATCTCGTCCGTATAAAACGAACATACAACTTTGCAGGCAAAGTCCACACCGAAGAGAAACTGGTGCCGCGAGACTCGGCCGAGGCCAAACTATATCTGAACCAGAACCCCTCAGCTGAAACGGTGTCCCCAGACGAACAAGAAAAACCAAAACGAGTTCTCAAGAAAGCTTTCAGGTCAGCATTTGAGCCTATGCCTGCCGACGCCACCGGCACGTCCGCCCTTCGACGAAGCGACCTCAACCTGGGTATCTCAGCGCGGCTGCAGGCTCGGGAGCAGGCGGACGGGGCGGGAGCCAGGAAGCTCAACACGGTGGAGAAGAGCAGGATGGACTGGGCAGGATTCGTGGATAAAGAAGGCATCAAGGACGAGCTGGAGCTGGCGGGCAAGAGCAAGCACTCGTTTGTATCGAGGCAGGATTTCTTGGCGAGGAGCGAGGCAGCCAGGGAGGACGAAGCTAGGAAGTTAAGAATGGCGGGGAGGGCATAAAAGAACACCAAAGAGTATTGGTGGGCCTGTTTGGCTGTATATAAACATTTACGAGCGCGGCGTCATGGTAAGGATATCCACACGGTTGATTAGGTTTCCACTCTGAAACATGTTATATGCCCACTTCACCCCAACGACGCTCATGAATGATGTGTATGTAGTATTACAACTCTCATAAACTCGGAGCAATTATATATTTTCTCACTTTGAAATATTCTCTGAGCCCCTCGAGAATCGCCTAGAATCCACGCTCTCCATCCTCGCACTCCCCCCTCCATCGCATCGCTTCTCGACTCACAATTTCGACTTCCTTCTGCCCTCAGGAGGCAACAGCTCCGCATCCCTGACCGGCAACCCCAGATACCTATAAACAAACGCAAACCTGTCACTTCCGAAAAAGGGCTCACCTCTCCCCTCTTCATTGGTAACCCACAACCATGGCGCGCCAAAAGCGCCCCTATCCAGAGCCTCCTGCGTGGTACTTCTCAGGTTATTCTTCCACTCATTCCTTCCCGCTTCTCTCAAAATCTCATTCACCTCCCCTTCGGCAAAAACCCTCCTCTCCCCATCCAACTTCACTCCCAGCAATGCTAACCTGACATTTTCATGAAGCGTCAAGTTGACGTTTTCCGGAGGCGACCAGAACAATCTCAAGAGGTGAAGGATGGTGGCCTCGTATACTTCATCAGCATAGGTTGCCTTGATGTAGTGAAGACACCGTTGAGGCAGAACGGTGTGACCCAACGTCATGAGGTCCTCGGGCATCTTAATCTTGAGCCCGGGAAAACGGGCGATGGCGCGGCTGGCGTCGTATAAGCCGTACGAAGCTTTGGCTGGGAGGGTCCAGGGAGGACGGTTGCCTGAACCGGCGTTGATGGCGCCCAGTAGAATGGGGTGAAATTCAACGCTCACGCCATGTTGTTCGAGGAGCGGACGATTTCTGAGGAGGTCCAGGACAGCTAGATAGCTGTAGAGGGATGCTAATTGGAGAGTAACGTTAGTGAGGCTGCGTGTAGGCGAGTGAGAGAGTGAGATTGACGAATGAGAGGCTGCTGAGAATGCAGATAACTATTAGATATTGAACTTACCGATGTCGAAGTAGCAATCGATTTTGCCGCGCATTTTTGAAAGCAGGTTGATGATATATGATGAAGAAACCAGGATCCGACTGATAATTTCAACTTTTGGTTCAAGTGAAATGAGATGCAGCTGTGAGAATTGTCCCATGTGATGGCCCCTGTCAGATGCTTGCTCGGCGCCGTGTCCCCACCTTCCCCCGCATGCCAGCCCCCCTAAGCGCCGATGGTTTATAGCGCCGATGCCTCGGTAACGGGCTTCAGCCGCTGTCCCAACAATCGGGACGGCTGCCGTGTTCTTGAACCTTCCGGCTTTCATTCCCAGTTTTTGATGATCAGTAATCGCAACAAAATACCACCCTGTGATACCGAGCTGTTCCCGCGACGTTTCGATATTTGTTATCACTGCAAGAAGGAAAAAAAAAAAAAGGAATCATTTTGAACAGAGTGGTGATGAGATTTGGGGAAAACATCGACACGACGCGTTCCTGACTTACACAGTGTTTTGAGCAGAACACACCGCCATGTCATCGTCGCATTCACCCTCCAGAGCCACCAAGCCCGTAGCCCTCGTTGTAGGCGCATCCCGCGGAATTGGCAGACAAGTAGCTATTGACCTCGCCAAAAATGGATACGCGGGTTAGTTTTGGCGATATAGTTTTTCAAAAACTCAATGCATACACGTCCATTTGCTAACCAATCCTTCACAGTGATTGTAGCTGCCAAATCCATCACTCCCCTCTCCGCGCTCGTCAATCTCAACCCCTTCCCGCCAGACCCCAACTCCCAGCTCTCAACCATCACCACCGTCGCCCGCGAGATTCAGCTACTGGGTGGCGATGCAACCGCCATAGCCGTCGACACAACCTCATACTCGAGCATTCAATCTCTCGTCTTTGGGGCCGTTCAGACATATGGCCGCCTCGATGTTGTCGTCTACAACTCTGGTGCCATCTGGTGGGGACCGGTTTCAACAACCCCCATGAAGCGATTTCAGCTCATGCAGCGCGTCAACGTTGAAGGCCTGTACGGCATCATCCAAGAGACGCTCCCGCATCTCAGAAGGACCTCGGGAAGAATAGTTGTTGTTTGCCCCCCGATATATAACCGCTTCTTCCGCGGAAAGACAGCATACGCAATAGGTAAAGTGGGTATGAGTGTTCTTGTCCAAGGGCTGGGCATGGATTTCGTTCGGGAGGGGAGGGGAATGGGAATAGTGGGAATCTGGCCTGCCGTCGTAAGTATTTCATGTTTAACAGACTTCTCAAATGCGGGAGATAGCAATGCTAATTCAACCGGCGGGGGAAACTAATAGGCAATCGAAAGCGCCGCGACGGAACAATTCACCAAGAAGGATCCAGAATATGCCAAACAACTTCGAAAGCCAGACATCTTTTCAGATGCGATCTTGGCTATGCTTGAGGCCCCCGTGGAGGAGATTAACGGGAAGCTGGAGTTGGATGAGGACTTCCTGAGGAGATATAAGAGGGTCAAGGATTTCGACAAGTATTCCGTGGTCCCTGGGTCAAATCCGAAGAGAATCATGCCGCTGATATTGCCGGATTTGACTGTTGAGGAGCAGAATGATGAGGGAATGAGGGCTGATAGTTCGAAGCTTTGAGGGCATTTTAAACGTCAAATTTTGTCTGCCTTGGTATACCCTTCATATATATTTCATCAGATGTGTTTCGGAATTTTACAAGATATTAGAGCATATGTAGTATTGGGCCATAAGATTGGTTAATAATCAAGACTGAATAAACGTCACCTGCTGCGTTTGATAGTTTGAGGCATCCCAAGAATTTCTTTTATGAAATACATCGGCCAGAGACTATGAAAACTGTTTGGTCCCCTCTCTTGTCTTACAAGTGAATCTGGCCGTTATACATATATCTATATATATTTACTTCACTTTTTTTTTTATTCTTTATTTTTGGTGTTGGCTGATCGTGCCAACCTTGCGCACAATCAAAGACAAATATCGTCGCCGAGAATAGGGGTTGAGCAAGACGGAGAAGCTACATGACTGTTTGGAATAGAAACGAAGTGACGATATGTATACAACACTTGCGTAATTCAGAACTATCCCAACCAATTTGGAAATGTTACGGTTCCATAACTGAATTGTGTTCTAATCTCAATGGAACTCATTTGAAGTCGTCCTCACCAAAAGGCGGGTGTACATAGGGTATGCCGCCTGTGGACTTCACATCTCATGAACTTTCATCGGCAGCCTACTTGAGATGTTGCAATTGATTTGTTTCAATTACATTTCTTAGGGTAATAAGAAACACCTAGGTGCTGCATGGAACTTAAACCTAGGCTAATAGTGTGAGCTCTCATGAGACTCATCATTACTGCTCACGTCCAATTGAACTCCGGTTCAGATGGGATATGAAAATTAACCAATAGAAGGCCATGTGGACAGCTATTTTCTCAAGAGTAGGGAGTAAATGAATCTTGATCCGATGAAACACAAAAGAATGTGCAGAATTAGCAGAATACCAAAGTGCTACCTAGAACTCTGTGGCATGATTCGATTCGAATGTAATGTATGTTTAGGGGGTCTTCCTGTAATCAGGAAGGAGGGGTTCCGTCTTGAGATTGCTTGATTGACCCCGCAACAAGTGCCTTATATGAATACTACTATGGTAACGATCTTTGCAACAAATGTATGCATTTCATTGACAGATAAAACACTGGTGGAGGCATGACGCATTGGCTTTGCTGGGGTTGTCAAGGACGGGAGCTTGGGCCATGCATCAAAGCTTCCGACCGTTGTCATTGGTTGCCAAACTGTGCCCCACAAAGAGCTTTTGGTGTGCATCACGTGGGGCTACCCCACAGGGCAAGCAAGCCCTGCTTGCCCTACCGACCTCATTAAGTCGACTTCCCCTCCCGAAAAGCTGCCTTTTCTTTTCCTCAACCAACACGCAACACTCATCTCGAAATAATCATGTAGGTGCCCCTCAACCACAACGCAGCTCTTCTGCCTTTACTGACAGATCACAGTCAAGATGAGAGCGAAGTGGAGAAAGAAGCGCGTTAGACGCCTCAAGCGCAAGAGAAGAAAGATGAGAGCCAGATCGTAAGTAGCTCCAATCGCCACTACCCCGCGATTCGTCACTGACATTCTTGGGTAGCAAATAAACGCATCGCTCTACTCGACCCCAATCAGCCGTTGACAGCATAACCTGGTTATTCACGGATTGAGCCGCGTGGTCATACCTCCAATCACTGTGTCGCTCATCACTCTCTGAACTCGCTCATTACCGAATGGCATAGAGGGTCTCGGCAATACGAGTCTTCATCGACACAGCTCTCCGCTACGGGAGCGCCTCGACAAAGAATGGAAAAGCAGGGCATGAAATGATCTGGTGGCAATTACGATTTATGGTTTCGGCAGATTTCTTTTTGACAATCATGGGTTGGGATGGACATATCGGGCGTTTATGAAAACGGCGCAAGCTCAGTGCCCTTGATAGGATTGTGAATTGTCATTTGACGGTTCGCAGGAATTGACCGAATTGAGCCCTGAAATATGCAACTTCTCGTTGTGACATGTTTGACACTTTTCCGTTCAACTGTGCGCAAGTTGCAAGGACAGCCCTAATAGTACGACTGAACGTGGAGGTCGCTGACTACTTAAAGTCTATGAACACTGAAATTGCCATACCAAATTCATGCCAAACTTTACCATCCTTGAGCTACCGTGTGAAGAGCACATGGTCATTGTGTCAACGACCAAGACGAAGCAGGACCGGGTAGGCTCATCACATGCAGCGAGTTACTCATGTTATTCTTCCCGTGAGATGAGACAATATTTATTTCTCCTAAATCTGTTGTTAAAATGTTTTGTTCAAACATAAAGTGCTCTCTCTCTAACATTAGGTACTCTCTGTTGCGCATTTCGTCATGGTCGATGGTGTGGTGGGGAAGGTCTCGAAGGCTGTTTCACCGCCTTTGGCAGAAAAAAAAAAGTTCCAATGTTTCCCAGCCAGCAAGATAGCCGCTGCACTGCACTCGAAGTTTGCATCCACATCGTCACATCACAGCAATAATGGCGGACCTGTTGCAGAAGAAACGTAGGAGAGCGGATGAGGAAGTTGTCGAGTCCAAAAAATCAAAAGTCAATTCTCAACAACCACAAATAGCGACATCTTTCTCAGTTACCAAGATTCAAAAAGCGCAGGTTTCGCCTCCTGTAGTAGGTAGGCATTGGTCCTGCGACAACTGTGCGATTGAAACAAACTAATCGCATGTGCAACAGCCGTGACACCAGGTTTCTTTCTCCACGACAATCAGCCATTCGATGCCTACGAGAAGGCCGATAAGCCGGCGGCGAAGCGGCGACGAAGTGCTGGCCTTCCACCAGCGCCTGAGCTGGCATTACATTCGTCGGCACACATGTCTCTCGACTTCACAGCTCGCGAGGAAGAACCATTACTGAATCACTATGTCGCCATTATCGACCCCAAGACGGGAGAGATTGAGATCATCTCAGCAAAGAAGATGATGGTCCGTCACAAGGTTCGATCAAAGAGTGTACTCGACGACTCGTTCGCAAACCGCGCCGCTAAGGTATGTTTGCACATCGATTTTTTTTCTTCTATTTTTTTTTTGGGGGAAGTCTCACGTTCTGACCATCAATACTAGACTCATTCTGAGAAGAGGACAGCGCTGGGTGAAGAATTCGGAACCAAGAAGGCAAAGAAGGCCCTTCGTGCAGTTACAGACAACGCTATCATGGCCAACGAAAAGATGGGCTCGGCAGAACGGGCGATGCTAGACAATGTTAAGGACGCGTCAAAGAATATGGCGACTCGCGAGGAGCTTCAGGCTGCGCTGGACTCTGCCCGACCAGTGCCACGGGGCAACTTTGATGCAGATGAGATCCAGGACGTTTATATCCCAGAAGAGATTATCGGTGCTGAGGTCTTCAACGCGATACCAGTCATGGACTGGCAAGAAGCCGCTCAAAAACAAGAGGCCATCCAAGTCCCATCACGATTTGTCGCGAACCGCATCAACCGTGTCGCTAGCAACGAGAATGCGGTTCCTCGCTTAAAGGTTATGCGATACTTTCTCTGGGTTTTGATCTTCTACGCCACCACAGGAAAAGGAAGAGACCGCGGCACCAAGAGCATTGCAAAGAGGGACAAACTTCGGGAATTGTTGGCACCAGCGCCGGAAGTTGTGGTCGAGAATATTCGACGCAAGTTTTCAGACAACGGTGTGATGCGCAAGTCGCACGTTGACTTGCTCATGACTCACTGCTGCGTATTCGCCAGCATTGTCGACAATTTTGAGGTCAACATGTTCGATCTCCGGGAGGATCTCAAGCTTGAACAAAAGCAGCTCCAGCTCTACTTCCAGGAGATTGGTGCTCGCATCAAGCAGTCCAAGGACGGTGACAAGATGACTTACATTGCGAAGCTCGCACTACCGTTGTCATTCCCAAAGATGCGCCAACCCATACGACGGAAGTGATAGTACATTTATTAGACATTTGTGGTGTACGGTATGGAAATAAGCATTGTTGAGCCGATGCTGTGGTAATATGGTCCTGGCCACAAGTCCTCTTGGCAGGCTCCAGGTTTTCGGAGGTGTTTTCAGACTTGAAGAATCAGTCAACCAATCACAGCTCTCAAATTTGGTTCAAAACCATGAGTTAGCAAGCACACGAAATCGACTCGTTCGCTGATGAAAGGTGTTTGTGTTGGCTTTCGTATTGATCCATAGGTACCTAGTATATAGAGCATGGCAACAATAAAAACACACTTCATGGGTCCAAGAGAGCCGCTGGCCAGGTCAGCTGTGTGCGGGGTGCCCAAGGGACGGGAGCACTGGAACATCTGCCCGGCCGAGAAAGTGGCTTCCCCTTTTTAACCCCTCGATCCTCTCGAGGCCAAGTCTAGCAAACCCCGCGCTTTCAACTTGGAAAGAGCTGACGAGCAACCTGGCAAACCCCATTACAGCAGCTGTCCATCCATTGTCCAGTGAACTCGGACTCGGGCGGCGCCAGAGAGCTGGGTGACCGCTGGTCGGTTCATCCGAAGCCGGGGTTGATCCCCTGGTCGGCAAACTGGCACTTCGAGCCGCATCGGCCGCTCCACACATCGCAACCACTTTTTTCATAAAAAAAAAACCCATCGCACACCATGACGCCATTGTCTTCTTTTTGCGACAGCGTAAACGTTGAGATGCGATTCAAAACGCGTCTCATGGAAAGAGGCTTCAACATGACCATTGCAGATACTGTCACTGTCACCACAATATTTTATATCTTTGACATAACGGTTGTAAGCAAATAAGCTTTCTTTACCGGTTTGATCTAACCATAATTCAATTTCTTGCATCCTGGAGCGACAATTGCTGAATTTGTTCGCGACGCGGTAGAGGTGATAAGAATGTCGCCTTTTCAAAGTGGTTTTCCTGAAGTGATTCACAATGGAGACTGTTGCCTGCAAGGGCGCTGGGGTCCACTGTTTCTTGCACGATCTAGTCTTTGATTGGGTGCATGCCTGTCCCTTGGCCGTGTCAGCAGCCAACCAAGACTTTGCGCGGGTTTTGGAAGGGAAATCCAAGAACGCGCGACCGTCGCTCGCTTTTCGTTTCTTGCCCTGGACAGTGGTTTTTCCTAGACTCAACAGTGGCCAAGTTGACCTGTCTCTTGCCTGCTTGTCTCGTCACCACTCGTACACCATCTCTTTTTCTCACGTCCATTTTCACCATCATCTTCTCGGGATAGGCGGCCATATTTTGTTTTGTTTGTCTGATGCATTTCCCCACAACAGCTGGTATTATCTGAGCTCCCGCGGACCTACACAGCTTTACATCGCGACGACATCGAAGGCACAACGCCATATATCGTGAACTTCACCATTATTGCTTGTTTCAACCAGGCTGATGGGCGCTTGAACACGTGAGTTACGTCCAATTTAACTATTGCAGCCACCATCGCATCGATCTTCCCAACAACTACGGCAACGATGATGATGATGATGATGATGATGATGATGATGATGATGATGATGATGATCTCTTCAATTCTCTTTTGCTCCAGCTTCGCGATTCTTGCTCTTGTGGATGCTAACGTATATTCCCGCAGCTAAAATCACGAGTAACTCTCCCTAGACATTGTCGCGTCAAGCAGAGCGGTACAGCATCAATTGGCATCAGAACTGAGTTATACTTCGCGACAACACCATGCCTTCTAAGCGCAAACGCGATATCCTGGAAGGGTTCGACCCCAATAAATCCGATTCGGAAGATGAGAACTTTTCCCCTACTGAAGACCAACCTCGCCGGAGCGCCAAGAAGTCACGATCGATGAGACCTAGCGGAACCAAAGGCCGTCCGTCAAAGCGATCCAACAAGTACAGAGGCTCTGATATTGACGACGACGACGACGAAGCCCTGGATAGCGATCAGGAGAATTCATTTGGCGAAGATGAAGAGGAGGAATCCGATGAAGAGCTGCCAGTCAATGCGGCGGGACGGCGTATAAGAAAGGCCGCAGTCAAGCATCAGTCTTACAAGGAGAGCAGCGAGGATGAGGAGGTGATCAAGGATTCCGAGGCGGATGACGAGCCGCCGCAAGAATCTCCACAACAGAAGCGGACCAAAATTGTTGTTCTCAAAACGAGTGGGAGAGCGCAACGTTCCTCGAAGCGTGTCAAAGACGAGCAGCCCCCCAACCCTCCACCAGCTCGCCGAACTAGGGCGCGCACAGAGGAGGTTGAAGAGCCGCTGGTGGAGCTGTCGAATTCGGGCAGGCATGCGCAGCCAGCTCGGGGCGCTTCTCGAAGCAAGAGCCCAGAAGCGATGGCTCGTGCCACACGTGCCACACGCGGAGCGAAGGGACTCAAGCAGCCACCCACTCCAATCAAGGAGGCGACACAGGAGAGCGAATCGAATGACGCTGAGCATGACCCCATCCAGGAGGCCGATGACGCTTCTCAGACTAAGGGTCGAGATGAGAATTCGCTCAATCCTCCCGATGAGCAAGCTGCTCCTGAAGATCCAGAAGCACCGACCAATGTTGAGGATGCGGCGATGGAGGGTCAACTTGAAGAGCCAACTGAGGTCGCCCCCCCTGCAGCCGCTGAGGATGAAGACGAAGAAGACGACGAAATGCCGATTACTAGGAGGACGCGCGCCGCAAGATCTGCAGTGGTATCTGCTCCTGTCGAAGAGGCAGAGCCTGATAATGCAGGTGCACGCAGACTTACGCGCAAATCGACACTTCGCGGCAGGGGAGGCAAGAAGAACCTTCAGGAGCCAAGCAGCGACTTTGAGCCAGGAGATGAGTCAGGGGATGGTGGTGCGTCAGGTTCCGAGGCTTCCGAGAAAGCAGCCGCGAATGAGGACGATGAATCTTCTCCAACCCCTCGAGGGCGTGCTTCTCGTGGTGCTAGTCGTAGGGGTCGCCGTGGAGGGCAAGATTCGGGAGACGAAGAAGTGGAATTAGACCAAGAGGAGTTGGCCGAAGAGCTGCAGGAGTTGCGCAGGAGTTCACGTTCGCGTGCTCGTCGTCGAAGATCGCAGTCGATCCAGTATGTAGAACCAGCCAAGAAGCGGCGCACCAATCGTGTCGACTACAGTATTCCTGCTATCGACCCGAATGCTGATCTTGACGACGACGATGCTGAACCCGCCACTACACCTGCGAGAAACCGCAAAGGCGGCAGGAACGGAGGAGCCCAAGTCTGGGAGCGTACCTTGAACTCAACGTATGGCCCATTTGGCGGAGGTGGTGGAGCAGGATCAATACTCGGCGGTCCTTGGGGTACGGGCGCCACTGCCGGCGTCGATTCCGATAGCAGCGATGATGAGATGAACATGCGGTCTGGCGTTGGAGGTGCTGTTGGCATGACGCCAACCTCAGCGGCGCCACCCGTCGGTCTTTTCAATCCTCTAGGGCACGGTGCGGATGGCGGCGTCGGTGGAGCAACCCCCAATGTCGGGAAGGTCAAGAATCAGAAAGCATTCGCCGATGCTGATCCTCTTGGAGTAGACATGACCGTAGACTTCAGTAAGGTTGGAGGCCTGCAGGGTCACATCGACCAACTCAAAGAGATGGTCCAGCTCCCTCTGCTCTATCCGGAGTTGTTCCAGAGGTTTCATGTCACGCCTCCTCGCGGTGTGTTGTTCCACGGCCCTCCGGGTACTGGTAAGACACTTCTTGCTAGAGCCCTGGCCAACTCGGTAGGCACTGGGGGTCGCAAGATCTCCTTCTACATGCGCAAAGGTGCCGATGCCCTGAGCAAGTGGGTGGGCGAGGCTGAGAAACAGCTCCGTCTTTTGTTCGAGGAGGCCAGGAGAACACAGCCCAGCATCATTTTCTTTGATGAAATCGACGGTCTTGCACCTGTTCGCTCGAGCAAACAGGAACAAATTCATGCCAGCATCGTCTCAACGTTGCTTGCCCTGATGGACGGTATGGATGGACGCGGTCAGGTCATAGTCATTGGCGCAACAAATCGTCCAGACAACATTGATCCCGCGCTCCGGAGACCAGGACGTTTTGACAGAGAATTCTACTTCCCTCTTCCCGACTTGGAAGGTAGACGGTCTATCCTTGACATTCATACAAAGGACTGGGGCATTTCGGACGAGTTCAAGAACGCGCTCGCTGAGAGCACCAAGGGTTACGGCGGTGCTGATTTGCGAGCCCTCTGCACCGAGGCTGCGCTCAACGCCATACAGCGCACGTATCCCCAGATCTACTCCTCAAAGGAGAAGCTCATTGTCAATCCTGACAAGATCACTATCCACGCTGCCGACTTCATGATTTCGGTCAAGAAGATGATCCCTTCATCTGAGAGATCTACCTCATCCGCAGCTGTGCCCCTCCCCCGGGCGATTGAGCCATTGCTCCGAAACCAGTACAATGCTATCATCAGGGTCCTGGAAAATATCTTGCCGCGCCACAAGAAGATGACTGCTCTCGAAGAGGCCATGTACGAACCCTACGAGGATGCGGATCACGGATTTGGCAGGGAGGCAATGCATTCTGAGTTTGAGCGTTCGCGCATCTTCCGCCCGAGGTTGCTCATCTCCGGTCTTCCTGGAATGGGTCAGGCCTATCTCGCAGCTGCGATCTTGCACCACCTGGAGGGTGTTCATGTACAGACGATGGATTTGGCGAGCTTGCTTGGCGATGGACGGGTGAGTACCTTTTTTTTTAATACCCCAATTTCGAGTGTAGTGTGTTAACAGTCGTCCCTAGCCTCTCGAGCAAGTCATTGTCAGCAGGTTTACTGAGGTCAAGCGGCACAAGCCGGCCGTCATTTTCATTCCCAACGTCGATGTTTGGTACTCCAATGTCAGTGACGCGGCCATCACCACGTTTACGACTATGTTGAAGAGTATACCACCGTCCGATCCTGTTCTATTCTTGGGAACAGCCGAGTGCACACCCGAGATGCTTGCTCCCGAGATTCTCAGGGATCTATATGGTTTTTCCAAGCGAAACCGGGCAGTTGTCGAGCCTCCTGAGCGGGAGTACCGGTATGAGTTCTTTGAGACTCTGACTGGCCATCTGCAGAAATCTCCAAACGAGTTCCCCGATCCAGCCAACCGCAAGAAGCGGGTCATCGAAGATCTTCCTGTTGCTCCTCCACCGCCACCAAGGGCCCTTACCAAGGAGGAAATACAGGCACAACGCAAGATGGACTTGTATCATCTCAACCTTCTGAAAATGCGGCTGCAGCCAATCATGGATCAAATCAATCGCAAGTACAGAAAGTTCAGGCACCCAGTCATTCCCTTCAACACAGTACAATATCTGTTTGATGAGCAGAACCCCAACTTCGTTCGGCCAGACGTCCCGGAAGGCGAAGCCCGGCCGTATGAAATTGCCCAGGACAAGGAGGGCACGTTCGGTCTCAGAGAGACAGCCACTGGCAAGTTTTTCTACAACTTGGAAACGAATACCATCGAGGAGCGTCTTGCCAACGGCTATTATGCTAGACCTAATGATTTCTACAAGGATATCAACAGGCTGTTCCTTGATTCCAGGAATATCGGTGATCGGGACCGGGCCCTTAAAGCCAATGAGCTTAGAACCAATGTTGTGGTTGATATCCAAGATATCGAGACAAACCTTGCCAACCAAGGAATCAGGTTTGAGGAGATCTACCAGAGGCAACTGCAGAGAGCCAAAGAAGCTGAACAGAAAGCTCGCAAGCAGAAGGCGATGCAAACCGTGGTAGATCTTGTCCAGTCTGACATCCCCGGCGATGGTGATAGTGAGTCTCTAGGCCCAGTCGAATTTGGCATCCCGCTTTCGCGAGATGCGCGCACTGCGGCTAGATTCCAGCCGATCTTGAGCCCTCCGTCTAATGGACATGGGGACATGACCGAGTCTAGGCAGCTAACCAACGGTACGCCCACCTCGTCTCGACACCCACGAGGCGAGGACATCCAAATGGGAGGAACGGACGAAGACACACAACCAATCTCTTTTGATGGTTCAGACATGGTTTCCCCTCTCCAGTGGCCCATCCCACGAGGTGGACCGGTTGGTGATTCGACAAGAGCCACCGCCGGGACTGCTTTGTCACAACGTTCGGCATTCACGTCGGTGCCTCCGGGTGTGTCGCCGTCTGCACTCCGCAACGACGCGTCAACGACCAAGACTTCCGATCCATCAACCAACCATTCCAACAACTGGAGCACGCAACATACAAACGGCGCCGGTGCAAACCCTGACGAGAACTCCCAGCTCCTTGACACCCAATCGCAAACTGGCCATCAAAGCGGTCATTCCGGTCACAGCCAGGGAACCGGTATCTCCTCAAGCGAGAGGGGAGACTGGCTTCACTCGCAAGCAGATGCCATTGCCAAGGGTCTTCTCCCATCAAGATTTGGGACGCATCCTGGCGTCTCCAGTTCAATCAGCAGTCCTTCCTCTTCCCAACGAAACAATTTATCCTCCTCGCCGCGCAAGTCTAGTGCTGCTGCGCCGTTGGATAACATCCTCAATGATGATGTTGCCGCCACCGGCGTTCCGTCTAGTAACGCAAGTAGCAGTGGAGCTAGCAACGTGGTTCATACTCCCGCTACAGGTTCAGCTGTTGGTTCTAGCAGCTCCAATTCCCAGAATGCTCGTGGCGCAGCTTCGACTACCTCATCTCAGCAGCCAGTGATCCATGCGGGCCGCCTGATTGAGTTTCTGGATATCCTGGCCGACAGGACGGCTGGATGCAGTGTCGAGCAGCTCGAGCAAATCTACCGGGAGCTGATGGATGAGATTTGGAAGACGAGACATGAGTGGAACCGTATGGCGGTTTTGAGCACCTTGGTTTCGGTTTTCAATGATACCATCGGGGATATTGAGAGCGTGCAGGGTGTGCTCATTGAGGATGTGAGAGAGGTGGATGATGATGAGGATAAACAGATGCACTCTTCGTCACAGCAGTCGATTGGTGGAAGCCGTGAGAAGAGAAACAGTGTGGTGCTGGAGAGCGTGGAGCCTGGTGGATTAGGATATTTGTCGCACGGAGAGAGTCAAGAGAGCTTAGGTGATGGTGAGGGAGTAAACCAAAAGCAGGGCAAGAAGGATGGTGGAAAGAAAAGAGAGCCGGAGCAGTGGGTTTTTTTGAGGTGATTATTGTTGTTTTACTCTCGTCGGTGAGAGCTTGTCCGACTTCCATTTCTGCCCCAAAGGGCGCATTTTCTACAATTGTATCAACAGTCGAGCATTCAATTGAGGAGGAACTCTGTTTCAGTTCTTTTTATGTTAGGTGCCCTTGCGTAAGGACTTTTAGATATAGTTGAAAGGGTCGGGTGATTAGGAAGAGTCAATGACATACCAAAAATAGGGCAGGGAGGGAGAAAATATATTTGAGAAGCAAGATATCATGAATTGTCAAGTCAAGCGGGCCTTTTTTTTTTTTTTTTTTTTTTTTTTTTCACTTTTGGCAAAGCTTTTTCATTTTACTCATGATTCTTAAAAAGTCTTCTTTCTTCTTTTGATAGCATCGGTTATTACTAAGTGAGGGGATGAAGCGTACATATAGGAGCAGTAGGGTAAAATATGGGGATGTGAATCGGAATTACATACTTGCAGTTTATACATGGACTCTCTATACACTAGCGAATGATATCCTCAAGGGTGATTATGATCACTAGATGGTGGGTATGCTGAGTGGCCAAGATTCAGTCATGGTTTGATAAGCGACTAGAAGAGGCTAGCATCAATCCGCCGCTACATGCAATTCCCAATATGCGATGGTATCATGAACACCCATATGCAAACAGTTACGCCCTCGCCGGTTATCCCCCTCCCATCTCTGCTCATTCGCTTTGCCTATTTCTTAGCAAAGGCCTTCTGTCTGTCGGCATATTCCTTCACAACTAGACTGCAGCTCGTCTCAACGCACAGCCTCTTCCTCCTCTGGGCCGGCAATTTGCTAGCGAACTCCAAACCGCTCGCCCGCTCAACCACTTCCAGGGGGACCTCAAACTCCTGCAGCGGCTTGCTGTTGGGAATCACGGCATTGGGCATAACAAACGCTCCCACGGCGACCTGTCCACCCTGTTTCCCATCTTCTGCAAAAATAACCTTGTAAAAATGCGTCGGCACCGCCACGTTGGGCGCGGGGCTGCCAACCACCTCGTACTTGACGTACCACTTGTTGTCCACTGGATCCTTTTGAGGCAAGTACAGCGGGCCCGTGACGATCCTCACCGAAGGGTAAGTCCCGGCCAGCCTCCGGCAGAAATCCTCAAAGTGCGCCCAGTAATCCCTGTTGAAGCCTTCCCCGACCTGGGGACACATGTTGCTGAGGTAGAAAGTCTCGTCCATGGCGGTCTGCGACCACTTGCAGTCAGCCGCGGGGACTTGGTGGCCCCTGTCGTAACCAGAGCGGAAGTAGTCCTTGAGTTTTGCGCGGAACTTCTCGGGGACGGATTCGTCCTCGAGGAAGGTGGAGTGCTTGCGGTCCCCCTCCCGGCGGGAGAGGGATTCCGCGGTGATGTGCTCTGCTACCCAGTGAGGGTTGCGGGTCCGCCGGTCATAGGAGGATATGAAGGCTTGACGGGCTGCTAGGTCCGCTACGGGGCCTGGGAAGCCGTACTCAAAGAGACCGGCGGGGTTGACGGGGGCAGGTCCCTTAACATTTGAGACGGGACTGCTTGAGGGAGCAGGCGGGGGCGGAGGGTTGAAGACTTGGGAGGCCGGGACTGGGACAGAGGAGCTAGGAAGTGGGATGGCGGATGGTGAGTAGGTGTTGAGAACTTCGACGTGCTTGTTGTTGGGCCGGAGGTTGAGGATGGTGGCTGTTGCGGCTGCACCGGCGCCGGCGCTCACCGCGGCGATGACAGCGAGTGTGGTTTTGGACATTGTGCAAAGTAGGAGACGGACAGACCTCTCGAGGTGTTCAGATGAGATAGTGGCGGTGTCTCGGAGGAGGGCGAGTTGAACAAGCGGCTCAACTTGCCTTGTATTTTTTTTTTTTTTTTGGTAAAGTCGTTGAGTAGCAACAACAGGCCCCTGCTGCAAGGCACGCACTGTGCTGCTGTCTGCTGGGGCTCAGCACGAGCGGGTAACGGGGCGATCAGCTTGGGACCCACTGGCCCACTGGAGGAGCATTTACTTGTAAGGCCGATCAAATCGTCAGCCAAGGAAAAAATGCAATCCCTCAATTCGTCATTTCTTCTAGAACACAGTCATTTGTCGCCAAATGGACGTGATACCCGCCGCGGTTTACCGCGTGGCTTCCTTCATCCGAGTCGGGAGTAACCTGTAGATTCCCGCTCGGGAATCTGGAATCGGGAAGCCATCCAGGTATGCTGACCGGCTCAGGAAGATGCACGAGGCTTGGAAGGGCCGGCCATCAAGGTGCCCGTAGCCCTGCACCGAACGGGGTGTGCTGTGGATGAGCGAGTTAATAAGCGGCACTGATTGGCAAGAAGACCAATGATGCGGATAAGGACCCCGTTCCGTGGGGGGAAGGCGCTAGTCATATGTTGCTACTGCGGTTTTCCGGGTGATGATGTATTCTATATTTCCAGTCAGTCAAAATTTCTTTTAAAGCCGTTTCATTGTCACCCGGTGCTGAGTGAGTGACGCCGATTGTCCGGGCCACCCGGGCCAAAAACCTGCCAGGTTCTTATAAACAATTGGAATTCCCACTGAACGGACGAACCAACAGCAGCCCCCCGGCTCGGTACTTGTGAATACCAAGGGCCCAATCAGTTTCTGGCCAAGCAAGGTACTGTACATAACATATATTTCTCGGCGTTTTCTGCCTGGCCGTCAAGGTCCTCCAACCCTCTTCAACAAAAGCGCATTGCGATCTAGACTTTCTGACCCCTCGCGCTGAGTGGCTGTTTTCCATTCCACCCACCCAATTCTTGTTCTTTGTTTCCATAACATATTTGAGACACAAATCTCCAATCATTTTCATCAGCGAGTTTCAGGGGTTTGGAAAAAAATACCACTTCGATATAAACCACTCAAGACTTAGACTTGCCTACAATATTCCCTACGGATATAGCAACCAACACCTGCCCTTCGGATAACCGCAACTTGAATACGGACAGCTATCACGGATGGTGATTCACCACCTCCGCCACCGCCACCGACAATGGATACAAAAGAGATGGACAATGATACGCGAGGATGGATCATGTGTGCTGTCAGCGGCATTGGTATGTGATTCGCAGCACACTTCTGGGACCGTTCTCCTCCAGGGTATAGCTGCTCTTGGTGTCGCGTTCAGGCTGGCTAATTTTGTCGTTTCCACGTTGTTCAGCATGCGTCGCCGGAGCCTCCATAATATATGTCGACGTGATTATCCGCGCCCTGCCGGGCAAACGCAACTTCAGAATCCAAGACAGCAGCGTGTTCCTGGCCTGCTCTCTCAGCCTAAGCTTCGGCGTCATGATATTCTCGGCATTGTACAGCATGCTCCCGTCGGCAAAACGATATCTCGATAAGGGCGACTGGTCTACGCAAACGGCAGGTTTCATCATGATGGGCTGCTTCATTGCAGGCTTCTTTGGTATCCAGGTAGTCTCTCGCCTGCTTCACCAGTGCATGCCATCGCACGTCGTCGATTGCGATCATACACACCACGACCTGGCAGACGAGGAGTTTGGCCATCATGGCCACCACAGACACAGCAGGAGTCGCCAACGGTCTTTACGTAGGATGTCTACGGGCACTTCGGACGGCCATCAGCCCTATATGACCGAGGTCAGTGGCGGAGGAATCAACGAGTCGACTCCTTTGTTGCCGACAAATGGTGCTGCTCTTCCTAATGGCCACGGACATATCCACACTGAGCTACTCGACGGTGATGATGCTGAGCCTAGGGTAGAGGTAGTCACACATTTCGATAATACCCGCAATCGTTTGACCACCAACACGACTACTGCAGCCCCCAGACGACCATCACTAAAACGAGTCGGCTCCACAGTCTTGTCCTTCTTCAAAGATACTAAGGCAAACTGTGATCAGGACGGGCCATGTTTCGGTTATTCGGACCCATGTGGGCAAGAATGTCTTAAACATATCAGCAGCGTGCACTGGGTACGGAACTCGAGCATTCGAACGAACTCAGTGCCTACGGCCATATCGGAGGAATACTGCGAAGACGACGGGAACGGCTCTCCCGGCAGCTGTAGCGGGACTCCACGACACGCCAGCGCCGACCGCTCTAGCGAACCTCCGATCCGGGACTACGACGACGACGAAGATGACGATGGCCATTCAGAACACCATCATCACCACCACGAAGACCAGCAACATCATCACCACGTCCCTACGAACGCTTTTCTCTCGATTGGCCTGCAAACGGTCATCGCTATCGCCTTACACAAATTTCCGGAAGGATTCATTACGTACGCCACCAACCATGTTAACTCCCGCCTAGGGTTCAACGTATTCATGGCTCTGTTTGTACACAATATTGCTGAAGGATTTACGATGGCTTTGCCTTTATACATGGCCCTGTCAAGCAGGTGGAAAGCTATAGCTTGGTCTTCACTTCTGGGCGGATTATCTCAACCCGCCGGAGCAGGATTAGCGTGGCTTTCGTTCCATTTTGCAGGGAAACACAGAGGCAAAGTAGAGATTGATGCCACAGCGTATGCTTGCTTGTTCGCCGTGACAGCGGGCATCATGACTAGCGTGGCGCTTCAGTTATTTGCTGAGAGCTTGAGTCTGAACCACAATCGTAACTTGAGTGTGGGATTCGCCTTTTTGGGGATGACTTTGCTGGGCGTTAGTAGTGCGCTTGTTACCGAATGAGGCAAATCTGCCTAGGAAGACCCCTTGATACGCATGCAATTCTTGATTTTGGCCAGTATGGTTACTTGTGGGTTTTGATGGTTTGTGAGATATTGGGAGTATGGGGGTATGGGGGTTACGGAATACACAATCTCGGAGTTTTTGGGCTTTTAGAAGAAGGATCTTTTCAAATCGGATTGCTTTTCACTGGTTTCAATAGGGGTTTACTTTTTATAAAGTTCTGGATGAAGTGTGATTAGGGGGTCAATCAGGCGAGGAAAGTGGAAGGAAGGAGGTGGATGGGATGAAGTTAGCGCGTGTAGGTCAGACTGTTGCATCAGGCGTTTTGTGAGTTGAGTATGTACAGTACATGACATTCTTCCAGGCTTTTCAGTAAATTTTAGAAGAACAGCTTGTATAAATCATCATCGCTGGTTATCGCCGTCAATTCTGGCGAGGGTTGGTCGTGATATATTGAGGGAGTCAGTGGTAGAACATAATTTTCCCCCCGAAAGTGAAGTGTTCTCGATGGCACTGCAGTGTGTTTTGATGCGACCGACAGCCACCTAGACAAATCAATAGTTGACTAATAGTCAAGTGACAAACAACAACCCGCCCGCCCCCCCCCCCCCCAAAAAAAAAAAGAAAAAAAAAGATTATTGAAAAATTTATCATGGCATTTTGAATTGTTTATTTATACACTGGTCTTCATTACGTCTATCCATCTTGGTCTTCCAAGACGGAGCCCCAGTTTGGGTCTACGCCATTCTTGAGCTTGATTTGAGTGTATTATCTTCCTTTTTTTGTGTGTTATTCCCTCCCTCTTCCCGCTTTCCCCAAATTCCGAATATTCGTACCTCCATAGCACGTTTCTTTTCCTTTCTCATGTTCGCTTCGTCCTTTTTTTTTTTTTTTTTTTTTTTTTCCTTCTTCTTTTTCTGTTTTGTTTTCTTTATAATCTTCTTTGCAAAGAAAAAACATTCATTAATCGCTCGGCCATCCTTGTTAGAGAAGAAAGGACTCTCTATATAAGTGGGGTATCATATTCGATTGATCCCAATAATGGCCCCTATCTCACCTCGTAGGTAATTTTTCCTACTCTTCCGAATGCTGAAGAGGCTGCTGTCGTCTTATATATCACCTCCAAAATCTTGATATCCCTGGCTTAGCCCAAAGCGGCCGAGCTTCATATTGCATATAATCGTCGCCTAGGGTTCTGTCGTTCCGATTGGTTTGGCAAGCAATAATCATTATTGCCGCCATAAGAACTACGGCCCGATATCATGGGGGCCGGTGGGGTGTGTCTAACGGGGCCGGGTATACTGGCCCTTACTCTGCTCCATGCGCAAACTCTCCTCCTGGCTGGGAAGAGGAGCCCGACGTCTGATGTTGGACTCGGCACTGCCGCCGGGTTTCTGACCAGCTGCCTGAGCAGCGGCAGCGGCCTGAACCAAAGCCTGAGGAGGCGGGGGAGGGAACCCTTGAGGCAATGCAAAGTTGGGCGGTGGCGGAATCAAGCCGGGCGGAAGCATGCCAGGGGGAGGAGGAGGGATCTGACCAGCGGTAGCGCCACCGGGAGGCGGTGGAAAGGCGAAACCGGCCTTCTTCATGAGCTCTGCTACAACTGACAAGTCGGGAGGGGCCCCCGGAGCGACGCCAGGAATGGGAGGTGGAGGCGGAGGAATACCACCGGGCAGACCGGGAAGAGGGAAAGGCAAGCCAGGGGCTCCACCCACGCCGGGGATGGTAACACCTGGAGGGGGAGGGGGGACGAGACCGGGCGGTAGCGATTGTCCCTGCTGCAGAGGAAGGCCTGGAATTCCAGGGAACCCCGGAAGACCGGCTGCTTGCTGCTTGAGAGGCATCTTTTGGTCGACCAGGCCGTTCTCTTCGTCCTCGAGTTCCTGCTCTTCCTCGACTTGACGCATGTGACGATTGCCACGGCGGTCCCAGGTGCCTTGGGCTTCGGCCGCGGCTTCGCCGATGTGATAGCGGTCATTGAAAGACTCGGCCTCACCTGGACGGGCTCGAGTCCAGAACCGCGTAATGCGGTCGTTGGAACCGGAGGTGAGAATGTGACCGAGAGGGTGCCAATCCAGGGACCAAATGGCAAAGTCATGGGCGTAGGGAACCTTGTGACATGGATAGATGCTCTGAGCTGGGGCCGTGGTCGGGTCGGGAGCATCGAAAGGAGAGACGGACGGTGGTTGGCCCTCGGGGGTATTGGGCTCGTCCAAGATGTAATGGAAGAGCGAGCCATCAGCGCCGCCGGTGCTGAGCAGGTTGGGATGGATTGGGTGCCAAGTCAGGGTTGAGATGTCCTTTTCGTGGCCCTTCAACAACAGCACGTCTCTCATCATGCGCAGATCAAATACCCGCGCGGTCTGGTCCCTTGCAGATGTGGCGAGACAGTTGCCCATGGTTCTCTCGAACGACGTCTTGGTGATCGTGTTCTTGTGGCCGTGGAGTGTGGTCAGGCATCGCCCGTTTCTAGGATCCCAGAGCTTGACCAAGTGGTCCTTTGAACCCGACACAACCAAGCCCTTGGTCGGATGCCAGTCGCAGGACTTGGCATCCCAGCCGTGGCCCGACAGGGTCGTCTCGGATGTTGCGCTGGCAAAGTCGAAAATCTTGAGACTGGAATCGTCCGAAGCTGTCACAAACTTGATGTCGGTGGGAGCGAAGGCAAGATCCCTGATGGGATCGGTGTGTCCACGGACATTCTCAACGTTGTTGAAGTTTGGCTGCCAGTACTTGATGGTGCCGTCGTGGTCCGCAGAAAGGAGCCAGTCATCGCTGTGAGAGTATGCTAGGGCACGGATGGCCGAGTCGTGTGCCTGCATGATCGTTTCGAAGTTGAACCCGGTGCCGTTCCATAGAGTGAACTCTCCGCTGCTGGAAGCTGTCAAGAGTCTGCGGCCATCTGGTGTCCATTTGACTACATTGATGGGATGCTTGATCTTATTGAGAGAGGAGTGCAGGTGGCGCGTAGGTACCGTATCAGCTGGATATGCAACCCTGGCTGAAGGTGGAAGCATCTGGTAAATTGTTAGACCCGGCTACCTCGCTAGCTGCTAAATAGGTATGCTTACATCGACAATGTAGCTGGGGCTGGGCCTCTCGAGCTCGCCACGATAGCCTCCCTTGTACAGCGGCTGGCGACGGCGCATCCAGTTGATCATTGTTGCGCTATAGTCGGTGACAGGGCCTTGAAGAGGAGTTAGCTGCCCGCTTCTGGTGAGTTCGCCATTGGGCGAATAGGGTTTTTGTTTGACCATCCCGAAGCTGATCTGCGAAATGCAATAATGGTAGGCTCTGGGAAGAGTGGTGATGTTTTTTTTTTTTTTGTCTTGAAGAGGGAACAAAGTCACAAAGGCCAAAAGAGTCGTAAATCACAAAATCGCAACTCGGAGGTCGCAAGTTGCAATTCGCAGCTCGCCAGTTGTAGGCTTCAAAATTGCCGGTCGCCAGTCTCAGGGGAGAACAGGAACGGTAGGCCAAGAACAAGCTCGCAGACCTTATTGCCATGTCAAACTCATGCGGGGTCACTAAAAGACAATAATGAAGCCATCGAGGGGTCGGCATTGGCCGGCTTACCCCCCTCCTTCAAGACAACAAAACAAGTCACGAGCATGGAACGCATTGGGGGATGGAGTTGTACTTACGGCGTCCTCTCGGCCTGGGCGGAGGAGGGCCGTCATGTCCTCCTCCACCGCCGCCATAACCCTTCTCGGCGTGATCTTTTGCCTCATAGGACATGGTGGTGAGGTCGCAAGGGGTTGCACAGGCGGATGCGATCCTGCGAGCTAGTGTTGTAAGTCGAGCGACTGAGTGCTGGTGTCCCAATCAATACCTTGCCCAGCTGATGGTAATACCCTATCGAGCTCTTCAACTCATGAATTCGAAGAGCCGCGGTACCGCCTGGGAGTACTGAAGCTTGTGAGGTCGATGGTTTCGATGTTGGAATCAAGCTTCGTAGCTCGATAAATTATTTTGGCAATCTTTCTTTGGTCTTTTGTCGCGTATTGTTGGTCGCGAGTTGCAGCAGAGAGATCCACTTGCATATGGACCGTGCACCTCCATCAAAATACTACCGTGTTCTTAACGTATATCTACTGTGTTGCATACGGTACGACGACACGGACGACAGCTTCGATCCTTTTGTTTGTGCCACTCTGATAAGAGAGACCCGCAGATCCACCGCCTGCATGTGCCAAGAGACGCCATTCATGCCCCACCGTTGTGAACGAGCTGCATCCTTGCTGCAAGAATTTCACATGTGCAACTCTGAGAGCATACTTCTCCATCTGCAGAACCAGCTTTTGACAGGCTTCCATTTTCATCAAAGCATGCATGAGAGAGGCATAACAAGTGCATGATGTGGGCTATTCAGGTAATTACTTCATGATAGGTGGATACCTCATACGAATCAGACAATTTGACCTTCTCAGAGAGCTCCTGGGCTCCCGGTTGCAGCGAAATTCCAAATCTTGCAGCGGGCTCACAGCTCGTGTGAGAAAATACCAAAGTACTGTACCTTTCAGGATTGGATATCCCAGACGGCTAGATTCCTTGGGCTCCTTATTGCTGCACGCTGCGCTTACACGTATCAAGCGCCGATATCACTTCGGTTGATTTCATTTTTACTTATTTTTTCTTTGATGAGTTTTTCTAGTTCCCTTTTTTTTTTTTTCCTTCCTCGGTCATAGCATCATACCGAGGATCCCATTACTACTTTTACCATCCAGTGGCGTCCCCTCTCTCGGTTCCCCCCGGACACCCCTGGACACGCTCCTGAGAAGCTGTTAGATTTCAGGCTCCCGGTTGCCGCCACAACAACGAGAAGAATTGTTGGAATTGTTTGGTTTTCATTCATCACAACCTCTCAACTGATGCTCCTTCTGCCTTGACTCTCTTTTTTACTAAATCCTCTACCTTTGTTCACATTGTGGTGCGGCCCACCACTGCTTTGCCACAATGAGCACAGCAACTACAACGGGCACTACCCTGGAAAACGCCGCGAATGGCGTCACAAGAGTTGTTCACCGGGCAGCTGCATCACCCGAACCTGCTGAGAGGCAAGTTCAGGGCACAAATGGATCTGCAACAATTGATCCTGCCGAGCAATTAAGGAAATCGTTTCGAAAGAAATATCGCCATATCGAAGCAATTCACTCCGAGTCGCGGCCGTCATGTCTTAGCCACGATACCACCGAGACACCCAGCTTTCTAGGTTTTAGAAACCTTATGGTGATCGTTCTAGGTACATTGAAACACCGAATCTCATATTAATCGACTTTTTAGGCATGTAACTGACCTTTGAATTCTCGCAAACAGTCGTTGGAAACCTACGTCTAGTCATCGAAAACATCCAAAAGGTGTGATCTTCTCTCCAAAAAATCAATCTTGTTCGTATCCCAAGCTAACATAACACCAGTACGGCGTCCTCATTTGCATCCGTTGCCACGACTTCCGCAAACAAGATGTCCAACTCGGCCTAGCACTCTATTTCCTCATTCCCTGCCACCTCGTTCTTGCCTATCTTATTGAGCTTGTTGCTGCCCATCAGGCTCAGAGCTCCCGGCCCCACATCTCTCGCAGAAAGTCCCAAGATGGCACAACCAGCCCAACAGAAGACATGTCCAAAAAGTTCCAGCGGACATGGAAGATGATTTGGGTTGCTCATGCCGTCAACGTCACTATCGCCCTAGCATTCACGACGTGGATAGTCTACCACCACGTGCACCACCCCTTAATCGGCACTCTGGCGGAGACCCATGCCATCATCGTCTGGCTCAAGACTGCCTCGTATGCATTCACCAATAGAGACTTGAGACACGCATATCTCCATCCCGTCAAGGGTGAGCTCGACGCGTTGCCAGAGATATACAAGGAGTGTCCGTACCCTTCCAACATTACCTTCTCCAACCTCGCATACTTCTGGTGGGCGCCTACACTCGTCTACCAACCCGCCTACCCCCGTACCGACAAAATCAGATGGGTGTTCGTCTTTAAGAGGGTAGGGGAGGTCATCTGCCTATCGGTATTTATTTGGTTCTGCTCGGCCCAGTACGCTACTCCCGTACTGCGGAACTCGCTCGACAAGATCGCCTCCTTGGACGTGCCATCCATCATCGAACGACTGCTCAAGCTATCAACCATCTCCCTCGTCATTTGGCTTGCAGGATTCTTTGCCCTTTTCCAGTCCTTCCTGAACGCGCTGGCCGAAGTCACCAGATTTGGCGACCGGAGCTTCTATGATGCCTGGTGGAACTCTGAAGGATTGGGCATGTACTGGCGGACATGGAACAAGCCCGTCTACCAGTTCTTCAGGCGGCATGTCTACTCCCCTATGAGGTCTAGAGGGTATCCCCATAAAACGGCGAGCTTTGCGGTTTTCGTCATCTCTGCTATCCTGCATGAGATATTGGTCGGCGTGCCGACTCATAATCTAATTGGTACGTCGCGACACCGCTCCTCTTCCCCAAAAAACCCTTCAACCCCACCAAACAAACAAATTTCAATCAAGAGTGGTGAAGCTAATGAAAGTGAGTAGGAGTCGCGTTCCTTGGCATGTTCCTCCAGCTGCCACTGATACAAATCACTCAACCTCTAGAAAAACGAAAGTCGTCTTCAGGCAAGTTGCTGGGCAACACGATATTCTGGGTATCTTTTACGATTTTTGGCCAGCCATTTGCCGCTCTCATGTACTTTTACGCCTGGCAGGCCAAGTACGGTAGCGTGAGCAAGGCGTTGGCGCAAAACCAGCCGCCTACGTGTCCTGCTATTTAATATCGAGAATGGAAGATATTTTCAAAAGGCGTGAAGGTTTTGGATAAACGAATTATACGGGGAGGTTTAGTAGCAAACTCTCCCTTTTCTTTAGTCAAATATTTATACATTCAAGCAAGGCACTCATGTCTACAAGATACAGTAAGTTCTGTGTGAAGTGAAAATAAAATAAAATCAAAAGTTAGTATCTTTTTTAAAGCCCATCCAGCCTCTAACCACCACCCCCCCCCCCCTTTCCTGCCTTTCCCATGTCCATTTGCCAGTTCCCACCTTCCTTATTTGTGTGTACTTTTGTATATCCCCACACCGGCCTGTCTTTGACCCATTCCCTCATTCGCTCCACTTGGTACGGTATATGCTGCTCAATGAACAAAAGGAATCTTGGTCCCGACCCTCCGTCTATAATTAACATATTCCTCGCCGAAAAACCTCACCAGTGCTTCCTCTTCCACTTTGATTCTCCCGCTGAAAAACTTCCACAGCACAGCCGAGTATCCCATGAAGCTGATGACGTTGCCCATGGCCAACTGGGTACCCAGCGCCCACCAAAAGAAACCAAAGTAACTCGGGTGTCTGAACTTTGAATATATCCCCGTGGTAACCAACACGTGTCCCGCATTCCTCTGGTGCTGAACCAAGTGATTAAAGCTCGGCCCTGCTTGCACCATGGCTATCGTCCTGACCACTTGCCCAATAACTGTCAACCCGACTCCCGCAAGGCAGAGAAGCGTGCCTAAACCAAACGGGGCCCATCTAGCGCCCGGCCAGAAAGTGTTTGTAACGAGGCACTCAAAGATTGCGAAGGAATGCGCGATGGCGTATCCGGGCCAGTTGGCTGTAAGGAGGAAGGAGCCGACCTCTGCTGCGCGTGTATTATATGCTGCTGTTGTGTAGAATTCGAGGAAGTGGAAGGTTGAGAGTGAGGCGATGAAGTATGGGAGCCGCCAGAGGGGGGAGGAGGTGTAGGTGAGAATGTACAGGGTAAGGGATGAGGACAAGGCGAGGGAGACGCCGAGGCAGAAGGCGCGGACTGCAATGCCGGAGAGGGACTTGGAGTGGCCGGGGAAGAGGAGACGGTCTGGACTGTGGTTGGAGGAAGAAGGGTCAGTGTCTTGGCTTTGTGAGGAGGCAGTAGCGGCTATGGAAGAACGACGAGGATGTAGCAACGAGGAGGGAGAGGAGTTCCACCCGGTTGACTTGATGGGTTGCGACATGTTCGAAGATGGGAATTAGGAATGTCGAAGTCTGGGGGAGTCAAAAGAAATCTGACGAGAAACTCAAAGAGTTTGCGTTGAAAGTAATCAAGTTCAAAAGCAAAACAGAAAAAACTTACATCTCATGCGTCGACCATTGTCGCGACTGACTGTTGTATACGGGTACGGGTCTTTCCATGCTGAATGCGGTGCCAGGGGGGAAGGGAGAAGATGCGCCGAGGCCTCATTCCCTAAACAAAGGCTCAAAGGCTTGTCGTTCGATTTGCGCTTTCTTTCGCTCTATGCCATTCCCGATCTTGAATTGTTTGCTAAGTATTGTGGTTCGAAGTATTGTCTTCGCAGGTCCCTTTGAGACCGTCCTAAATATTGCAACCCCGAGGTGCGGGCCAACAGGTAATCTGGATGCAGAAAAGTCAGGAATAGGGAATTTGGAGAAACGCGCTGTTGGTTGCTAGGCCCCCACCAAATATACAGGGGTCCCTACCCCGGTATGACGCAATTACTGGGATCGCTGATTGATATCAAAAGACTGTCGGGCGCCTGCATTTATTAAGGCTCGAGCTGAGACGAGTCTAATTTCCTCATGATTGCTCAAGATTTCTTTTCGATGATCTGCTGAAAACGCGAACGCATTTCGTGAGGCTCAGATTATTGTGTAGCGGAGACTGACCTCGGAGAGATGCCATGTATTGGACCGCAGCCGATTGATTTGGGAGGTGAAGATGTCGGATTTGATTATAGACCACCCTGTATCCTGAATGACGATACGATCAGGACGAGAACATTGACCCAGCCCCAGACGAATGGAACCCAGGTCGACATTTCGAATCCACCGGCGAGGTAGCCGGCACCGATCCTGTTCGATACCAATACCAATCAGCATGTGGCTCACTGGCGAGGGGGGTGGCTTAACATTGGAAAGACTGACATCAACCCAACGACAGTTCCGGCGATGACGGCCTCAAATCCAGCAATCAAAAAGTAAATCAATGGCACCAACCAGAGATACTTCCAATGCGACCGCCTTTTGCCCACCTGCATTATCACAGCAACGCCAACTGCGCCAAGATGGAATATGCCATAGAGGATCAGGGTCCAGTATAACGTAAACTTCCAGATATCGTCGAGTTCGTAGAGGACTACTGTGCGTCTTTGTGGCGGCCAGAAGAGCGATGGAAACGGAGGCTGCGTGTAGCCCACTGGAGGAGGATCGCGTCGAACATGGCTGCTACATCAATGTTAGCCTTCAAATATTTTAACTGGCAAGAGTGCAGCTCGGTGAGCCTACTATGTTCGTTCCATCTCAATGCCTCTCCGGCCAGATAGTTTCGGTGATGTCGTTTCGTTGCAACAGTCCCAGGTAAATCAAAAGAGCGCGGCAACACCCGCTGCCACAGCAGCGCTTATCCAAGGTCCAGGGGCACCTGGCGCAGGGACCATGCTTGGGCCTTCCCCCTGTTGTTGGTTTGATTGAGGTCTGATTGGTGCATATCACCGCTAACTGCATGTATTTCCGCTCGTGCCTCGGCAGCAACATCAAGTCGTCGCCGAAGATCTTCCAATCCCATGCCCAACAAACGCGCTTTCCCCGCGATAATTCCATTATCGCATCATTCTTCCAGTGTACCTCGATTATAGCCCAAAGTCCCATGATATCATTCAACTGAACCACAGTTTTGCCAGTCCCGGCGCCATGTCGATCGATCGCCTCCTTACCAACGTCCTGCAGCAGTTCCAGGACGTGCACGACGATGTACGCACCGAGAAAGTGTATGGATCAACCACGGCCTTGCTCACGAACCTCTCGAATCCCCTAAACCTCTCGCTTCTTACTTCGCAGCTCCTGATTGCGCCGGCGATATGGGGTCATCGCGACGGTATGCGCACATGCTTTCGCATCATCAGCATCTTCAACTCAGCCGCGATCCACGTGCGCCGAAACGAGCTTGAGAATGCGAAACACAAGGGTCCACCAGCAGGCGGTGGCTTGAGCAGCGATGCCTGGGCGGCCGCGGTCCTCAAGGGCGCCGATGACCAGTCGAGTCGATGGCAACATCTCCTAGTCTTCAGCGGCGTTTTGATGGGCATGGAAAGTGGGAATAGGAGCTCTCTCAGCAGAGGCATGCGCCGGACAGTCGAACAAGCCGTCGTCACGGCCGCGAATCTGGCCCTTCGACGAAGCGAACCTCATCCTCCTGCGCCAGCTGCCCCCGTGGCGTTGGCGCTGAATTACACATTTCCACTCCTATCACACTCGTCAAGGGGTTCACTCGACTGCGATGCCCTGGTCCCTGTAGCCACCCGTGCCCTTCTTGGTCCGGAAGGACTCGAAGACGGCCTCTTCCTCAGCTCCATTGACCTCGACGTTCGGCAAGCCGAAGAGAAGTTCATGTGGCACGGAAGGTCCCCATCCTTTCTCCATCTACAGCAGCTTGATAAGAAGCCCTTGATCTCTGGCCTGGGTCCCTTATCCCGCCTCATCGCCTATGCAGTCGAGCACGCCCGCGATTCGAATGCAGCACTCCAACTTCAGGACGATCTGGTCTCCTTCAGCGGAAGGCTCCTCCAGCACTGGCAAGCCAACAAGCTTTCCGAACTCGAACTCTCCGAGGAAGAAGTTTACCTCACGCCTGATACGCTCCAAACCACATGGGCGGCACTCTGGCAATTCCTCAAGAAGATCATGTACGCCCTCGTAGCCGTGTTTCAAGCCATAGTCTCGCGAAGCCTGCTCGACCATCACATGAAAGACCCCGCCATAGCCCCAGCCGTTGCATCCAAGACCCTCCACTGCCTCCGAAATATCTACTTCATCTCCTCCCGCAACGGCTCCGACGCCTTCCAAGTTTACTCTTTCACTTACCTCACCTCTCTCGACATATTATCCCGATACGCCTCGGCATCTACTGTCTTCCTTCAAGAAACCAAATCCCTCTCCCCAGCGGGCGTCATCCCAACCCATCCCCTCAACCGCACTTTAGACCTCTTCTATCTCAACGTAGCGGAACATCTCCCCGTCCATCTGTCCCCCGAAGCATGCGACAGCTTAATAATTCAGCCAGCCACGACTTACCTCACCCGCTCCGCCTTGCCTTTATCCCCACGGATGACCGAATTATTCGAAGCCGCTCACTCCGCTGTCCTCTCGGTCCTTTCATGCCCACACAATGCCTCGATAACAGCCAACATCGTCCCCTTTTATGCTGAAACTTTGTTCAGCTCATTCCCGGGCCACATCTCGCCGCGGCAATTCAGGCTAGCATTCAAAACAGTCATGCAGATCCTGTCCCCGCCTTTCCCCATATCTGAATCCCACCCCATGCTGGCGGAAACGCTGTTGGAGATGGTGCGCTACAGAGCGGGCATCGCGAATCCAAATCCGTTGCCTCCTCTCCCGCACAACTCAGGTCAGCAGCAGCAGCATCAACAGCAGCAAGAGGATGAAGTGTTGTCGGAGCAGAGTACCTTGGTGCTCACGCTGATTGATTCGTTACCTTTCTTGCGTTTGCGGATATTCGAGGAGTGGATGACGCTTGCTGCGCTGGCGGTGAACAGCGTTAGGGATGGAGGAATGCGCGAGGTGTGCAAGAGGCGGTTTTGGGAAGTCTTGGTCAGTGGTGAGATGGATGTGGAGAGGTCTGCGATTGGCGTTGCTTGGTGGGGGACAAAGGGAGGGAGGGAGGCAGTATTGTTTGGCGATATGGGGAAAGGAGGTTATGCCCCGGGGAATGAGGTCTACATGATGAGCGGTGCTTTGCCGACGCCGGCTGATGAGAGTGACAATCCATTTAGGAGTAAATTGTAAGTTCGGAGCCGGAATCAGTCATTGGTTGAGGCAAAATGGTTGGGTGAGTTGTGATAGTCGCCGATTGAGATTAGATATAATACCTTCTTTGTTTTCTTTGGATGGAATTGTGGGTTACGTATGTGAGGACTTTTTTTTTTTTGGGGGGGGGGGGGGGGGAAGGACCTGTTATAATGATGAATCAGCAAAGATTACAAGGATTAGATTTGTATGTGTGCCTTGACGACAGTAAATATATATGAAGTTGGTTCCAAGGTTGCGATCTTCTCTCCACTTTTCTTTTTTTTGGAATTGGCGCCCAAAAAATCCATATATATATATATATATACACATTATAAAAGTCTAATACTCGAAATCATCATCCACCGCCGGCCCTTTGTTCTTGCTTACGCTCTCCTGCTTACGATACATCTCAGCCACCTGCCTGCTCGTCGTCGCTTCATCAGCCTTCTTGTCATCACGAATTTTGATGAAGCGCGGGAACCTCAGACTGATACCCTTCTCCCCGCTAGGATCGACACCCTCTTTCATTCCTGCCTTGTACCGCGGGCTGAGCGTTAGATCTGCCGTCTTGACTTCCCACACGTATTTGGGCTCAAACCAGACGTCTGGCTGGTGTTGTCCGCCTGAGCTATGTGCATAAAATGGCTTGGGACGATCAATGGTGATCTTGGAAAGCTGAGAATGCAATTCTTCCAGTACTGCTTCAGAGAAACCGGTACCGATATTGCACACTGTCTCGTAGGTGTCGGTGTTGGGGTTGTAGCATGCCAAAAGGAAGGCGCCATAAACTGATGTGCGTTTTCCTTTGCCGTAGTAGGCGCCTAGGACTACCAAATCTAAAGAGTCGCCTATCCCCGAGAGGTAGTCTTTCTTGATCTAGACAAAGAGGTTAACTTGGTTATGCAAATTGGGGGGAAATCAGACAGAAAGTACCTTTAGCCAATTACGGCTCCTCTTGCTAGGCTCGTACCCACTCTCCTCACCATCCAACATCTTGACCATGAGGCCTTCGCAGGAGGCTTTGACCGATTCGTCCAAGAACACTTGGATCTCATCTAACTCCTGGCCATTCATCGAGGTCGCAAATGCGAACTCGCCCTCAACGGGGGTGAACGACTTGTGCAACAGTTCCCGGCGCTCTCGTAGAGTCTTGGTTACAAGGGCTTCCCCATTCAGGTAGAGAATGTCAAATGCGAACACGCAAACCTTGACCTTGACGTCCTCAACCTTGACGTCCTTCTTCTTGCGCGTCATGAGCTGCTGGAAAGGCAAGACCTTCTTCTCGGTAACATCCCACGCTACGGACTCGCAGTCGAGAACAAAGCTCTTGGTATCCTCCTTGACCCAAGTCGGCAGCTTGGCGAGGATGTCAGGATACTTCTTGGAGAGATCTTCAGAGTTTCTCGAAAATATGGCGGCCACACCACCACTCACTTCCTTGGAAGCATTCGAGGCAGACTGACTAAGTTCTTCCTTTGTATTCTTCGCAACGTAGTGGATCTGGGCTCTCTCCCCGTCGTACTTGTATTCGCAGGTGAAGGTGCGGCCTTCAAAGCGATCAAGGACTTCGGTGATGGCTTTGGTTGGGTTGGCTAACATGGGCTTCAAGGGGACGCCCGGCCGAAGCTTGCAGTGATCTCTGAGGTTCATGATGCCATGCTCAACGATTTCTGGGATGATGACATCGTAACTTGGCAGCTCACTGTAGACAGTCTTGAGGATGGCCTCGCCCTTCTCGATATCGCTCGTGTCGGGCGCCTTGCCTTTCAAAGATGCTTCGTGAGCAACAACGGCCTGGGCGAGAGAGACGATAACTGTCTTCTCAGCGAGACCAAGTCTCAATTTGCCTTCGAGGAACCGGATCAGATATTTAGCCTCGCTTGGACCACCCTTGTCCTTGTTGATATCCACCTTGCCTCCGTTCACGTCTGCTGCCGAGAGGAGTTTCTTTATGCCATCAACCTTCTTGCCTTGCGCTCCATTGCCACTGACGGTGGCGATTCCCAGCAACCCCTTCAACACGCCACGGATCGTCAACGGCTTCTGCTTGAACATAGTTGGCTGTGTCGACCTGGACTTGACAGCAACCAAGCCAAGATCCCCAATCTCCTTTTGGTCCTGCTTGATCACTGACAGACTGCGACCAGTACTCTCTCCAATAGCTTTCATGATAAGCGACTCGCCGATTCCGAGCTCGATCCCAGCATAATCGGGGGCAAGCTTGTTGATCATGAGCAATACCGTTGGGAGAAGATCATCGGGGGTGAGCCTCAGGACCTGGCGCAAAAACAGTGCGCAGTGTGCCATAATTTCCAGTCTCTTGGTTGTGAGCTCAACAAGAGAGAACGTCGTGCAGAGTGCGGCATATGGGACAGGCTCGCCAGCCTTCCAGTCGGGATATGGGTGTTTGGCTTCGGACTTGAGAGTGGCTTGCACCTTTTTTCGTGCCTTGGCGGCAACCTCGGGCTTTTCCTCTTCACTTTGAACCTCCTCAACCTCGGAAGCTGACTCGGGGGTATCTTCCTCCGTCTCTGTCTTGACGACCGGTGTTGGCTCTTGCTCGGTTTCCTTTTTCCTTGATGTCTTTGGCGAGGCCGCTTCTTTCTTCACCTTGGTTTCTTTCTTGGGTGACTTCGTGGGTGACTTAGGTTCCTTCTTGGTTTCCGCTGGGGGAGCATCATCCATGACTGCATCCTCGTCATCTTCTTCGACCACTTTCCTACCCCTCCTCAACCTCTTGGTCGCAGGTGCAGCATCTTCGGCGTCATCCCCAGCCTTCTTCTCTTCTGCGTTCGTCTTCGGTGGACGTCCTCGTTTCTTTTTAATTACAGGATCTTCTGCCTTCACGGTCTCGTCATTCTCGTCGCTCTCGTCCTTCACGCTCTCTCGCTTCTCCTCCTTTTCACTGCTTTGCCCATCTTCGGCTTTCTGTGCCTCTTCTGGAGCTGGATCCGCCCCCTTCTTCTTGGCGGGGTTGGATTTCGTCGCAAAGCTCAGCTTGGTCTGCTGGCTTGGTAGCTTGGGAGTCGTTCCGTCGGATTTGGTGAAAAATTTACTAAAGGGCAGATCTGTCAGTCCAGCTTGCTCTTTCACGGAGATTCAGAAACTCCAAGGTGCGAAATTACACACCCCAGAGTAGTCTGGTTCGACTTTACATACTTGAGAGTGGCTTGCTTGGAGGGCGGCATCTTGCTTGTGAAGTTGTAACTGTTCTTCCAGCATGTGGAAATGTATCTTGAAGAAGGCACAGATGCTAAACGTGCCGCGAACCTTGCGCCGGCATAAGAGGCTGAAGACGAGAGTAAAAGAAATTTCGATGCCAGTTCGACGGGTTTGGGCCTTTTGAACGAGAGAAAACAAAGTTCCCTCCGTTCAAAATAAAACTGTAGGCAGCAGTCGGCTAGGATTGGGGGGGGTGGCAGGCACGGTAAGAATTCTGCGTAACGCAAGTACCCGTTTTGGATAGTGCTTGACGCGTTTGGTGAAAGACGCGGGCTTCTTCTTCGCTAAACCGCTTTGGCTGATGAGGCAGCAGCGCCAAGAACACGGATCGCGTAAAGAGGCACGCGCTGGTCACATGAGTGGGCCCCACTTGTAGCTCACAAAGGCACCCCGGAGACATCATCTTGAGAGCTTCCAATTGCATCATCTGGATACTTGCTTCCACTGAGGAGGTTTGGTATACAGGGACTACCAATCGACCTCATCAACGATGTGCTGCACGAACAAATAGACGACTTCTACTGGACGCCGCTGCCCTCGGCCTTCCCACCTGATTGTGCTGGACAGCACAGACGCATCCCCTAGCTGAGACCTGCCTTTCATAGAGTGTGGATATCTCGAACTGCACCGGCAACGACCAACCAAGTTACACAAGTGGGCTTTTTTGAAAGCCAGATATCCTGGGTTCTAAAGCTGAGCGGGAAGGGGTGTTATTAACGAACGGAAGCACAAAGTAGGCGCTATGATATTTGCAGCGTAGAGTGACCCTTGATCTCTTATTTGCCGTCTAGTATTTAAGACAGATTGACTCGTCTTGCGGTTGCATCTTGAGAGAGCAACCTACGGCGAGTGAATACACGATGTTGCAGGCAATTTGGCTAATCACGGCCAACGGGGTTTGATTGTTGAAAGTTGAAAAAGGTTTTGAAAGACTGCATTACCTGGACGAGGGTTCATGGAGTTATATTTCATGGGAGTTCAAGCTCGAAAGGACGCCATTATCATCGGCCGGGGAAAGACATATTTTAGAAAAGGGGCGATTTCTTTTTATTTTGCTAGAGGTAAGGAAGAACTTGCAAGGTTTCTGTAAAGCCTTGATTGAAAAGCTGCCGGCATCATAAACATCAAAATAGGACTCAGAGCCAAAAAGCTCACCTGCCATCCACCTGATTTGTCCTAGGACAAATCATTTGCAGGGACAAAGCAGGCTACGAAAACCCTCAATTACCAGACGAGGGTAATTTACTGTCATTACGATGACAGCTGAGGTGTTTTGCGGGAGGCGGGGGTCCGAAGACTTCCACACCAACACGAGGATGAAGAAGTTCGGCGGGAGGAGAGGACCGGGAGTTGAACCCGCGACCTCATGGCGTGCCCATACGCCCCAATACCGCTGGGCCACAAACCAATGGTAATGTGGCCATTGGGGCGTCTGGTGACTGCCCCTTCCTGAGATTGGTATATGAGGGCAGGGAAAGTACGGAGGGCAAGTGTCGAACCCGACTCCAACCTGGAGCTCGGGCTTGGACAGCAGCGACCGGGAATGGAATGTACATTTCCACGACTGCCCTGGAAAGAATGGCCCGGGTTTCGTGATCCGATATGGCTTCAATTTCTTTCAGCCTTCCATCGTGGCCACCTGAATCCCACAATCCATCCATTATGCCCGCCGGATGCCTTCCCAAGGTGCCATAGAAGAACGCGGGGCTCGGTTTCCAATTTCAAGTGCATAGGTACATCTAAGGGTAAGCCCAGTCAATCATTCAGGGCGACTGCCCGGTGCTGGATCATGTAGATCCGGCCTTCCAAGACCACTCCCAACCGCCGCGGCAGCGTCCAGGTAACTAGCTTCCAGAAACACTCACCTAGCTTTGATGTCAAGAATGTTCATTGATTCGGCAGCTGACAGATCGAGCTCTTTCTCTTCTCAGAATCGCACTCCGGCATCTTGCCATGCTTTTGATAGATGCAACTCCCGGATTTTGTTATGGCTCCCATCGAGGGAAATATGCTACATCCAGTACCTTGATGCTCGTTTCCACTTTCGGTACAAATGCACATCATCACGGCACATCACAGTCCTCACTCCTGCCTGTGAGGTGGAAGGAGTTTACGGTCCTGGGCGTCTATAAGATCCTGTCAGTCTTCAATTTCTCGTTTCTTCTTCCTCTTCTTCTTCTTTTTTTTCTTCTTCCCCAGAGTATCAACGAGTATCACCAGAGTCCCCGCAACATTTTTGCAACGCGATCATATTTTTTTGGTCTTTTGATTCAGGCATTACCATCATCGTCATCATCATTTGTTTTTACAATTGTTCGCATCTAGACCCACGACCAATCACAATGACTTCGTCCAAACTTCTCGTAGGGGTTATGGCGCTCCTGACATCTTCCCAATCGACATATGCTCAGTCGCCAATTTCCTTCAATCAGACGGGCCCCTTTCGCCTCAAGGTTTCGACAGATACTAATCCGGTCATCAACGGCAAATACATCTCTACATGTCGCGCCGGTTCTGCTATCGAGGGTCTCTGCCTCGGTGAGCATACAATCAACAATAGCACATGGAACTTCTTCTGGAACTACACCGTCGTTAATGGTGTCCCATCTGAGACTGGTGTCTTGACATGGACTCTGCCCGTCGTCGGAACCAACATCTTGACCGTCTCTGAAGCCATGGTCCTCAAATACAACCCAGGTACCAATGTCGTTGTCGCAATGTTCATGGTGAGTGTTGATTATTTTTCTTTTCTTCCTTCATGACTCTGCCGCCGCCGCCTTCAAGTTCTGATCACTATCGTTTTGTTTCAGCCTGGCGAAGGAACCGCGGTCGGGTGGGACAACAACAGTCTTTACGTGCCTGGCCAGTATGATGACTCGCTCTTCCAAGCCAACCTGTACCCCAACTCTACGGCTACAGCTGTCGATAACCACAAGCTCCAGTTGAAAAACTGGCATGCTTGCTGGGTCTACTGGGGTGCCTACTACTACAATGCCATTGCATGGGTTTCTGGTGGCCAACCGCGTAATCCCACCTGCGAATTTGTGACCCTTGAGAAGGAGGAAATTCAACAAATTTCATCAATACCAATCATTCCTCTTCCCGACGTCCCCAAGGAGCCTTTCGAGCAGGGTGGCGAGATAATTCAGGATGAACCTGCAGTTGACAACGCTGGTGATGAAAATCATGAAGAGGGCGAAGGTCGTGATGAGAACGAAGAGAGTCACAATGATGAGCATGGTGAGGAAGACGAAGGCGATGGTGATGAGGAGGGTCGCAATGATGATGATGAGGAGCATGACGAGGGCGCTCTTGAGGACAACGGCAATGATGAGCAGGATGAGAACCAAGATTAAGATAACCTTGACCACAGAGAGTGGGAGGGATAGTTATGACAAGCACTGATATCCCGATTGTGCTCAGTTGTGACATCAGTGTAGATAGTGTTGATTTGTTTAAGGATGGCCGATTCATTGTCGACCATCAGCATCATAGCTAAATATCAAATGAGCTGATGTATTAATGTCTCATCCAATGTCTAATTGAAGTTTGACGAGGCCTGGAAACCAGGCGAGCGGGTCGTGAGACTTCGGCAAATGGAGGCCTCTACCGATGCTGTGCGACGTGTTCGTCGGCAGCACACGGCGGCAAACTTTGCTATTCGGATTGGTACTACTTTCGACGACAAGACACCGAAATTGTTCTCAAGTGTGGTTGAGTGTCGTACCTCTTTTGAGGATCGCGGCCGAAACGGGAAGATGTCACACTGGGGTAGGTTGGACGACTCCTTTAGGTTCATATCATTCACTGGCCTTAATGTTTCACGACCACGAGATGGTTTCTTGGGCAGATGCCGTGGCAACATGTTGTGCTTGCACAGAATGGTTCTACGACGGCTTCGGTGAGCCTCTTTTTGACTTCATGCGTTGAGGAAAACCAGAAGTGAAGTGGTTTTGCTCTTTGCGTGAGACGTTGAAGCTGGTTAAGCATCCCTGCTTTTGTGGTTCCTCTGCTGAGCCGAGGGAGACAGAAAAAGAAAAAAAAAAAAAAAAAGGGGGGGGGGGGGTTCCCGCTATGTTTATCGATTAATTATATGCTAGGTTACCTCGACTATCTAGTTATGTATGTATGTACATGTACCTTAGCGTCTACGTGAAAAGGATTGACCGTTTTCGCTATGCAGTTAACGGTTTTTGTAAGGTAGGTTCTGGAACTTTTTTAAGGGTATTTTATTTACATCAACATCAAGGGAGAGTTTTTTTGTTTTGTTTTTTTATGTGTTGAGACCGGGAGGTACGTGATAGTTGATTAGTCTAGGTAATAACATATCGTGACTTGATGACAAAATCACTTGACACAAAAAATGCCAGTTTTTATATATTGAACATGATGATTTTGATGAACAAATGATGATTTGTGACTTTCCAGGACTAACATTTTGAAGGGATGGAGAAAAAAAGAGGGAAGATGAGGGGACGGAAAGGGGGTGGAAGTTATGCTTCTTTGATTTGTTAGGGGGTATAAATAAATTGTGCTACGGCTGAGTGTGTGTCATGGAAATTGTGCATAAAGTAAGAATAGGGAAGCGGGGAAGAATGGGGTGTCAAATAATTATCTCGTAAAATTGAAGAATATAATAGATTATAGTGTTGATGGGTGCCTAGATCTTTTTTTTTTTTTTTTTTTTTTTTTTTTTTTTTTTACCAAAAACCCCCCCAAAAAAGACATTTCTTTAAGAAAAGTATAAAAGAAATGCTATGTACGCACGTTATGATACTGAGACCTTTTTATTCTATCCAGTTACCGCGATATGGTCAATATATATATATGGTATCTCTAGTCTATCTTGGTAGCTTTCTGTTGCGAAAAGTCACACGGAAACACAACTCAGATATGTACAAATCTTAGACTACTTAGCGCAGAAAACATTGTTTGTTAATTTCGGTCTGACCTCCTTCGTTGATAAGCTTGGTGACGCATGACATTTATTGTGGTTACCAGTGTATTTTTTTTTTGGGGGGGGGGATTTTCTCATAAATTACCCCCTTTTAACTACCTACTTAGATATCAACATTCCCTCCCCACCAACCTCCCCCCCTGGCCATGCGTTTTGTTGCACTAGTAACTATACTGTGTACAGATGATGGTGGCTTGAAGCAGACAGCTGTTGACAACAGATGGTTTTGACTAGGGATAAGTACTGATGAATCATGTGGTGTTACTTTTCGTGGATATTCGGATACCTTACCCCATTTCCAAATGTCTAGTCTGTGATACATAAAATACATAAAAGTGAGACAATATATTTAGTACACAACATTCAAGTTTCCAATGCAACATAAAATGAACCCCAAGCTTCTGGATTACCTTATTGTGGGGGGCGGGGGAGGGGGGGTGTGGTAAATTAGGTAGCGATTATGGTAACCAGTTTAACGTTGTCAGGAAAGGAACGACGGTATAATGGATATATATTCTTCTTGTTGTTGTTTTTCTTTTGGGGGGGGGGGGGGAGGTTGGCTAGCTTCGCACAGCAAGAGATTATACAACGAACGATGAAGCGGAGGACAATTGATTCTTGGTACCGTGAGGTAACTACTCTTGTTGCTTGGGTGGTGGCATTGAATCTCCAACGCTTCTTTTTAGACCTCACCATTGTTGAGATGATGATGATGATGATGATGATGATGATGATAATGGTGAGCTGAGTGGAGTGGGGCGTGATAATATAATGAGTGGTGGGGGGTAAAAGCATGTGAAGATCTAGAAGGCGAACGATGATCCAGTTGCTGGAGCCTCTTCTTTCAAAAACAGTGGACCTCGTCCTCATGCCCTACGATGAGGGGTGGGGGGGGAGGGGGTTCGAGAACGTGGCATGGTGGACGAGGCTCAAAATTTGTTTTTGTTGGCTAATCTTGACGCCTTGTAACTTCCTCGGCCTGCTTGCATTGTTATCAACTCCGAGAAATTTATTAACTCAGAAGGAGGCTATTTGCTGGCCCTCTTCCGGTCTATGAATATCAACAGAACAATGAACCTTGCACATGCATGAGAGGAGATGGAAGGAAGGTCGACACGAGTGGGATCATTCATCATTGGCTGGTTGCACATATTCAACAAGCCAAATGCGGCTGGGTAGCTCATCCGGCGACAAGACTCAAAAGACTCCAGTCGGACGAAAACCCGCAACGCCCGAGGGTGTAATGATGAATTATATCTGAGAGGAAATTGATTATCAGAAACGCCACCAGGATGCAAAAGGACTACGGAGCCCTTGGATGCATGTCACTCAGCTGTTAGCGGGAGACTGCATGCAAGTAATGCAAAACAGATTAACGAGAATGGCTCTGTGATATTTCTGGGAACAAGGAACGCCACCATGTGGGATGGTGAGGGGGGTTTGAAGAAGGGCGAGCTCATGCTTGGGTGGATGTTTGAGTGGCGGATGGAGAGAGAGAGGGGTAGCTTCAAGCAGAGCTCGCTGTGGCCGGGCATTGCGGTGGGCCTTCCCAACTTCTTCTCTCTTTCGGTCGCGCATCGAGTTGGCAACACATGAGACGTAGACCCGGTTCTCTTCGGCGGGCTTTGTGTTCTAGAACTTGCTATTCACGCAGTGGGACGTCGTAGGGGGCAACATTTGGCTATGTAGGAGGTGGGACTGTGTTAAGAGGGCACCAGTCATCGAGTGACAGCAGCTTCAAAATCCACAGAAAAGATCACGTCGGATACGCTCAAAATTTCCCCCGTCATTGTGAGACAATGAGATAGCTTGGAGCTGGTCGACCAAACATTCTGGAAGAGACCCGCCGGAGCGCCACACTCTAAGCCAACAAATCGGGCGAAAGAGTATAGATGATGGACATCACCGGTGGTAAGGACGTTATTATTGTTCAAACTGCAAGCTGTGTCTTTGCCCCCCTCTCCCAATCCCCTTTCTTTGCCCGGCATTGGGGAGGCGTCAGCCGCACCTTGGTAAATGGTTCGCATCTATTCTGTGATGGTCCGCCCCGACCATTAGATCTAACGAGGCTTCCTGAGTCTTTGCCACATTTCCGATTGTCAGAAAACTGGGGGACGCTGGGAATAAGATACCGGTTTTGTGAGATCAACAACTTCCAAATGTTGTGATATACCGTTTCCCGCCCCGTCTTACTATGATAACCGTCCCAATGCCGGGGCTCTGGAACGTATCTGAAATGTAGATTATAATTATCATGTATCCTAAGGGGTATATCACCTTAGGAGTCGAGTACCTGATAATAAACATGTGTGATCATGTGCTTTCCAAGATCATATCCGAGTCATGTTCTTCTTCCGTAGCCGAAGGATAAGATCCGATTCTGTGAGTTCATATGCAAGCTAATTAGCAGGTCGCCTTCATGTAGCTTCCCGACCATGCTATACTTCTCGTCGTGCATGTTGGGCTCCCACGGATCGCCTGTGGCACTCGTGATCAGCAAAAATGCCTGCCCCGTAAAATGATATCCCTGACCGACGCATATTGCCTTCATGTCTGGAGGGAGTCTGGTTTTGCGTAACAATTCAAGTGCGATGTAGTAGTGGACACCCAAGCCGGGCGAGTCTATAAGACGAGGCATCTACGCCCAGCTTCTTTGCCCTTACGATTCAGATGCGATTGCCCCCCCAGGTTCTCTCGTTCATTTCAGGGCAAAACTTGGTTAGCAGCCCGTTTCTGGTCAACAATCCTCAGACTCAATCATCATACTTTCGGCCGTTGTTCCAACTCCCCCACACTGATAGCACCAAGCCAGGTATAAGTTGTCGACCTCTGCCTCAGCTGGCCTCGTCAGGGGCAAGGAGATAACTGAACCTTGCTGTCAACAAGGGGAACACATCATAGCCAAGCTTTGAAACCTCATCTTTGCCCTCTTAACAGGGCACACTGGCTATATCACGCTTACTATCTTACCCCTGAAACCCCACAATTCATAAAGATGCCTGAAGACTTTACCGTTATTCGTGAGGCTCGGCCTCAAAATCGTGCCGGAACTCAATCTGGCAACCGCGGCTTTCCTGTCCCTCCTCAGGGACATGGGAGTCATCCAGTACCTCGTGTGTTTGTCGCAGACCCACACCATGCTGGACAGCATTTTCCCACCAGAGAAGGAGGATCGCAGCCATTTGCTCCTCCCTCTTTGGACCAACACCCAAAAGCCAACACTCCTGTCAAGATTTCAGACGTGCGAAACGAGAGGCCACTCGAAGCCGAGGAAGCAAGAGAGCTCTTGTCTGAGTATCAGGCATATCGATTTGATAGACTCGATAAGGACAATGACCACGGCTCGAGACGGCGGAAGCCGAACTGGGATCGAGTGATGCGGACAGCGGTTCCAGAAACCTCGAAACATGGCATTGCCCAGACCGTTCGTACGCTCAACAAGATAGGCGAGTCAGCGGCTGAGAAGAGAAGACAACTCACCTCCTCCCAGAAACGTCAGATCGAACTCACCCTGGAGGAGCTCCAGAAGTATGATGGTCATTGGTATCAGACTGAGCTCGTTCAAATTGACGATCCAGTTCTGTTTAGACCCAAGGAGAAGAATAGAGACAAAGAGAGGGAAAGCGATAGAGGCCGGGCACCGTCAAGACAATCTCAAAGAGTGGACATTGTTTATGTGTTCAAGAGGAAACCCTCCTCCCGTCGTCATCGATCCAAGACCGGGGAATCTAAGAAAACCACCATGGACAGTGCCAGCTTCACAGCCTACTTCAAGAGATCTCCTCGACCCGGTGTAGACCCTTTCATGCTTCTGCAATACAAGGACGCACCGGACCAAGTCCGGATGCCGCCCAAACCACAGCTGCCATTTGCTCAAAACACAGCCACCATTCACCATGAGGCTGGACGGCACTCGCAGCCTATTCCACCACCGCCACCTCCTCCCCCTTTCCAAAGAGCCCCACCCCAAGTTGCCAATCGATCACCAAGTCCTCCACCTCAGGCTCGTCATTCCCAAAGGCCGTTCGAAGCTCAATCTCCTGTCCAAGGGTCCGGTCAGCGTCAACCTCCCAGCCCAAGCCAAAAACAGGGTCCCCAACCACTAGGTCAATGGCCACCCCCGGCCCTAGGCAAACCTCCAGCCACAGCCGTTCAGCCCACTCCCAAACCAGGCATCATGAAGAAGCCAGGACCCAGAGAACTTCCGCCCCGTCAACAACAACCTCCACATTCCCGTGATGCCCATCCAAACATAGACGAGCCAGCCCACTCCGAGATCTTCCCCATGCACGACGGCGACAAAGAGAATTGTTCGTCTTCAGAAACTTCATTCGAGTCTGTCGATACTCCAGTTCCTAGACATCCCCGGTACGGCTCCCACACCGTACAAGCCCAACCCAAACACCACCAAATCCACCACTTTCCACCCCATCCTTCTGCTCTTGTCCCTCCCCCGCCTCCAGTTCAAGCAAACCTCCCAGCCGCCCAACCCCATTCTCAACCAGACGTGACTCAAATTCTTCCCAAGGCCTACGCAGCCGGCCGCGCTGACTCTAGGGAGGAAGCGATCCACATGGCCGAACGCATCGCTGCTGCGGCTGTATCCTCCTCGCCAAAGCACATCCCCCCTCCTCGCGTGATTCATCACCGTGCCGGCAGTCCAGCGGCCCCCATCCGACGTGCTTCATTGACTCCTCCGCGGTCTGGGGTGCGCCACCTCGTGCCACTTGAAATATTGGAGCGGAGAGAAAGAAGGGGAAGCCTTGATATCGATCATCTGCGGGAGAGCAGAGCCCATCTCGACCGCGAGGAACCCAGCAGAACCAGGATTCCTCGTCAGGACAGGCGGGGCAGTATTGATCATGACCATCACCATCCCCCCCAGCGGCTCGGGTTTGAGAACCTTGATCTTGGTTCAGATGATGAGGAATCGTACTCCGCTTTCGACTACACGGAGTATCATTCGAGAGATAATCATCGGAGACGAAGATCGTCCGCATCTATGGGATCTTCTGGGTCCTCGGGGCAGTATTATTATGTTTCTTCTTCTCCTATCAGAGAGGAGAGGGTTGTTGTTGGCGAACGGCAGAGGGAGTATGAGAAAGAGAAGGCCAAGTATTATGACGAGGGTGTGAGGGAGAGGGATAGGGAAGAGCGAATGCTGAGAGGTGGAAGATTGTTGAGGGATGAGGAAAAGTATAGGGTGAAAGGGAGACCGAGAAGGGATTCGGGGGTTGATGTTGCGTTTCGGGAGGAGTATGATGATTATAAGCCTGCCAGGAGGGTTCAGCATTACGGAAATAGTGGGAAGGCGTACGAACGTAGGGCGTAATACTCTTTGGTCTTGATCTTTTATTTTCTTTCCTTGTCTTATCTGGAAGGATGGATGGACAATAGCTGTGGGGATCCAAATTTTCGTGGTTATATTTACAAATATTCACAAGAAGCAAGGAACTTCAATTTCTCTTGGGAAGTAGTTTCTCATATTACTTAGTGGCATTGAGCTGGGATATTAAACAAAGCGTAAAAGAAGATGTGTGTCTTTGGTAAAATTAAAAATATATAAAAAAATTAGAAAACATTGACCATTGTGACCCAAGTTTTTTTTTTTTTTTTTTTTTTTTTTTTTTTTTTTTTTTTTTTTTTTAGAAATGACTTAAGATTGCGCTGGTTTGTCTTTGGCAGAGAGTGTTGGGAAAGGCTCAGATGAAGTGTGTGTGTGCTTGTGTAGGAGGTGAAAAGGGGGAAAGGCTTACAGTATTTGTCACAGTATGCGAACTATGCCCCTGACTTCAAGTACTTCTCGACAGCGTGCCATGTCGACAATTCATTTTCAGACCTGCACTATGAGCCTTTGCCAAATGTCTTTCTCCATTTGAATTGCACAGTTGGTCTCGAATAGTCGGGATTGGTCGAGATCTCACAGTTCGATTGAAGTCACGATGAATTTCAGGGCTGATGGTCGGTCCAATACGGAACAACATCTTAAGGAGATGATGTGGTAGTCAAAATATGAACCAAGATTTATCGTCGTATATCAAAGATTTTCCACAAGATATTCCTTCTTTTCTGTTAGCAGGTGAATGAAAAAATGGCTACTGAGTTGCTAGTGCTTGAGCAGCAACGGGGCACCTTCCTCGGCCTGCCAGGTAGGGCACTCACACTCGGTTTCCTTAAGTCTACTGGCGGGAAGGTACGTGTGAACTCACCGCAACCGCGATATTAATCCCAAGAATCTGAACTGTTTACCATCTCCAATGCCAGTTGTAGCCTCAAATTTCCATCTCCCATCTAATGAACGAATACCCCCGACCACATACCAGCAGTATTTATCTCACCCTCTCTCTCCTGCGCCCTCGGAGAATCCATTGCCTGATCCAAGGATCTTGCTGAACTTATTATATTTCGCTATTCAGAAGACCATTATATTCGTCATAATTAATACCACCACAATAATTCAACATGATCCCTCGGGTGCCATCAGATACGCCGCCCCCCACCATGGTGATTGGTTGCGACAACTTTTGGCTAGAGTTGCCAGGCGTCCTCGAAGCAATCTGCACCGCCCATTACATTAGCTACGACCTGGAGATGACTGGAATCGTTGGCGAGTCGGTACAAAGCGTTCCTGAGCGCCCGCAAGAAGACGCTTACCGTATAGCTCGTTCAGCTGCCTCGACATTTCAGATTCTACAGATGGGCATCACCTGCTTCTCATACGACACTGACATTCAACAATACAGATCACGCACTTATTCAATTCATCTTACCCCATTCTTCGCCAAATACTCGGACGACCTAGCTCGGTTGATCGACCGGAAGATGACATTTTCGTACAAGACATTTCTCTTCCTCGAACAGCACGACTTTTCGTTCCAAAAGGCTTTTGCACGTGGAGTTCCGTATCTTAGCCGCGCTGAGGAGCTCAAGGCCGCTCAGAGATTCCTCACCCACTCTGCGGAAAGGGGGTATGACAGCCGCCTCGACATGAATACGCTAGACCCTCTGACCAAAATCATTTGTGATCGAGCACGTACCCAAATTTCGTCCTGGCTCGAGGTGTACCCGAATTATGTAAGAAGTCAGGAGAACTTTGGTTGCTGATGATTGCTAATAACTTGTGCGTGGCGAAAGGGACAGTACGTTGTCATCAAGACTCTGACCATAGCAACCCAAGAGGTAAAACGCAGGCTGAACAATGCGTTGATGCAACTAGTCAGTTCAGAATTTCAAGACTGCTATGTCAATTTTCACCAAGGCGAGGCCATGGTCTACAAATGGGAGCCTAAACAGCGGCAGAGGTGGGAGGAGGAGAGGAAGACAAGAGAAGCGGTATTGGAAAGACAAGTTGGTGAGCACTCAAGATGGCATCCTGCGGATGCGGGCAGCTAACATACACTCCGAAAGCATTCCGGCACATTTTTGAGGCTTTCGTAGGGGGGAGCTTCGCTAGCAAAATCAACATACAGTTGGTTTTCCCTGCAAATCATGAACTCTCCGCAACTGAGCGCATCGACATGAAGAAAAAGCTACAGAGACTTGAAAAGAAACGCAGAGATCGCCCACCCGTCATCTTGGGACACAACCAATTCCTCGATCTTTGCTTCATGTACCAGACATTCGTTGGCGATTTGCCAGCTACTCTTGCGGAATTCCAAATGCGCGCAAGAAGCCTCTGGCCCCGACTTGTTGATACGAAGCACATGGCACTTGAATTTGGTTTTCGCAGAGAGATGAATCTTGGGAAACTGCATAAGGCACTATTAGACTCCAAGGATTCCTTTACTCTGAAGAGTGAAGTATCGTCCACTACCGATCTTCTCTGTGTCAGCGACGAGACCAACGTGGCAGCACACGATGCCGGCTACGACAGCTGGATGACAGCTATTGTGTTTGGGAATCTCGTGAAGAAAGCCCTGGGTAGACAAGATACTAGAAACCAAAGCATGGTACTGATTCCGTTCAGGAACATATCAAACACTGATCCTTTTAGCGTGCTGAATCCCTTCGGTGGTCAAGATCAGAGGACGGTGATTACGAGAACACAGAGCAATGGCATTAAGCACAACGGCCTGGTGCCGAACCCAGAGCGCTTCATACCACGGTGGGAGGATGGGGATGGCAAAGCAGAGCTATGGAAGCAATTTGGTGGGAAGTTACGGGTAGGAGCTGCTGGTGTATTGGATCTCAACTGCCTTGAATGAAAACGGACGGATGGGGAGAAAGGATCCATGGGGAGGTGGGCTGGTGGCGGGCACAAGAGGAGCGATGGACATTACGAAATTACCTTATTCAAGACAGGCCTGATTTTTTTCCCTTCTTTTTTTCTCTTGATACATAAGCGTTTCTAGGCACAACTGTTCAGTAAATACTTCCTTCTTGGACTCGAACAACAAGCATGTGATTCGGTCTGATGGAGTTTGTATGATGTATACAGCGGCACCGATTTGGTTCAAGGCAACGCCATATTCATTTTCTGTCTTTCATGGTCCGACAGTCTTGGACAGTCTTGAGAGAATGTCCGTAACACTGAAGAGGTAATTATGAGCTAGTTAATCTAGCCGCACGATAGGTTCTTACCACAATCACCAACAGTCATCTACCCGGCTCAACGTTTATTGGCTTCAAAGACTTGTTGCTGTCGCTTTCACCGCAAGGTATATTAGACGGTTCTGCGCGGTTTTGGGCTCTATGACCGTAACAACACCCTACATACCAACAACCCCCCCCCCCCCCCGCTACCGCAAGGCTCACTATATCCTTTAACGTCTCTAGGTATTTTCGCCAAACTCTCTAGTTCTCTTTCTTCTTAACACATTTCCGCACTCGCACGTGTTGGTCACACACCACTTATGTGAATGGTGCCTAGGGTGGTTACTCATGACTTTCTTCACTCTTCTGCCATTCTCACTCCCAGGTTCGAACCAACAGCCCACCCGTTCTCGCAGGTCAAACATCATGAAATGTGGTGTACCACTCACTCACTCTCTCGATGCCGGAAAATACTTCTCTTGCTCTACAAAACCGCAGAGCACAGAGCTCACATCTAACAAACATGGAGCTTCGAACGTCTTGCTCAACCATATCACACAAAAATCTGCACTCAGCAGGAACACTCTATTAACGTTACTCTGTATTATCTCCTAAAAAAAACAAGAACCGAAAAAAAAAAAAAAAAAAAAAAAAAGAATAACGTTTTAAGTTCTTCTCATTTGCTGACCCAAAACTCCTGCTTTGCCCTGGTTACTTTAAAAAGGCCCATATAGCCTAGGGGATGAAAAAAAAAAAGGGAGGAGGAGAGAGAGGGGGGGGGGGAATTATTCGGTCCGTTAAATGGGGTTTAAAAAAGTCTCCGCCAAGAAGTAAAAACTGCAGAACAACATCTTCACTGATAAGTGATCAAAGAAAAAAAAAATGTCCGAGTCAGAACGAGTATCTCACCCAGAACCAGAACAAATTTGACTAGGTATGCGAGGCGTGGTCCGGAAGATGCTGAGCGTACTGAACACCAGCTATATGAAGGGGTGGCTATTAATTCTAGAGCCTAAGTATAGCTGGCGGGTTTACGACCCGAACTTAGCATCCTGAACGGTGTATGGCCCTCACTGTGAGGCGAAGTTTCTGGGGTTGTGTGACCCAAGGCTGGAGCAGGCGGTCGCTGGATATAGTGAGCTGGAAACAGATTGGCCGGGCGTGTGCGTGCCGAAGTTTCTCGACGGTGAAGATAGATAGTTTAAGGAGCGGGCGGGGTCATGGTGTCTTGATACAGAAGTGGTAGACCCAAAAGTGTAACGATGATCGATAACTGGAGCGGATGGTCCCGGATATGACGATAGACGAGATTGAGTAATGGCGGGCTGATACTACTCTTCGCCCTTCTCCCCACCACCTTGTGTCGTCTCTTGATCCGTATCATAATTCCCCATCTCGACATCCTGCGCACTCGCTGCCTCTTGCTGCTGCTTTTCAGCCTCACGTTCCTGGTCCTCCTTCTCCTTTGCCTCATCGTACTCGTCCTTGTCCTTTTTGTACTTGGCCATGGCCTGGTCCGCCTGCGTCTCATAGTCCTCCCGTTGGCTGTCATCCAGATCCTTCCACCCACTCTCGAGTCGGTCTTCCACAGTCCTGCCGTCGTCGGCTTCTTCGGCCTTCTGGGCCATTGAAGGCCGGTTTGCTTCGCAATACATGTTGTAGGCGGATGAAGGCTCCTTGGGCGGTGCCCCCAACCTGCTGTGGAAGCCTGCGCCATTGGTTGGCTGCGTTGAGAAAGCATCAGAGCTTGGTGACTGCGTGTTGTGTGGATGCTGGCTGATAAATGTTGACCCCGCAGCATTAGTGCCGACAGCGCCGCCAACTGACGGGGTTGCGTCAAGATTGGGGAGGATTGAAGCCTTCCTGTGGCCTCTCTTCAGCCGCAATGGTTTCTCCTTGGGCTGTCGTGGGTTGTCAAAATGGGTGCTGAATGTTGTAGGGTTGGCAAGTTCAAGACTTACTGTCGGCGGCGGGCTGGGGCTGCCGTCTGAATCTTCAACGTTGGTGCTTGTCCTCTTGGCTAGCTGTTCGAGCAGGAATGCTCGCTCGAGGCGCATCTTGGCGACCTGGCGCTTCATGCGCTCGAGACGCGCAATGGCAGCTTCATTTTCAGATTCCACCTCCTTGGTGCGTTGTTTGAGCTGGATGCACTTTCTTCGATAGGCTTCTTCTACAGAAGGAGGGAGGGGAGGCGGTATGCTGGATCCTGGAGACTTTTGTTAGCTTTCGGGGCAAATCAATTAGAGCATTCCGTCCCACCGTCCTCATCGGTATTGGGCTTGTCCATTTAAGAGTTTTTGTAGAAATTGATGATTGTGAGTGCAGCAGTGGGTGAATTGGGGTGATTGAGTATCAAAAAAATAAAAATTGAAAATTGTTAAAAGCACTGCGTACCTGGAGCCATTGTTTGGCTGGATTTTAAAAACGTCGCGAGCGAACTGGGCGAGTTGAGTACCTTGATGAAGGTAGCAGGCACTGGCGAGGGGGAGATGGGACGAGATTTGGCGTTCCGATGGTTCAATTAGACCGAAGGAGCTTGTTATTAATGATACAAGAGGCCTGGTAACTCGATAATGGTGCTACCTTGAAAGTTCGGTGTGGGAGGATGATGATGGCGGGAAGGATGGAGATTTGGTGATGGCGTCTCTGTCTCTGCGCAGGTGGCTTCGAAAACGCGCCGCGACAAGGCTGACATGTGGCCCCGCAATTTTCTGGGGACATGCCTGGAACAGGGGGCTTGAGTGGAGAACTGGGCCTTTGACTTGGGGCATTTGGGACTGCGGGGCCCAAGGCTGCCGTTTTTGTTGACGGTTCACCAACTTTTTTTAAGGGCCTCCACAGTGGGCTACGAATGGGTAAGCTCTCAAATCCCCGACTTTAAGGAGCTACTTGATACCGGGCAACAAACTCGACCAAACACACCCACCGAACTGTCAGAACAGCCATCATGTCTTTAAACATCCCGAACGCGCCGAACGCCGGCCTGTTCAAGGGAGGCTACAACAAGTATGTCTGTTTTATCCATGATCGCCCCCCCCCTAAATCCCTAACTACCCCGCCATCCCATCCGCTGCTTCTGCCCACCGTATGCATCGCATTGCCAACCCATCTAACCACTGCTTCCATTACCTCTGTGTAGCTACGACTCGGAAGATGGCGCCGTCCTGCGAAATATCGATGCCTGCCGCGCTATCTCGTCGACTGTTCAGACCTCGTTGGGTCCCTACGGCCGCAACAAGATTGTCATCAACCACCTCCAGAAGATGATTCTCACCTCAGATGCTGCCACCATCCTGCGTGAACTTGACGTCGTTCACCCCGCGGCCAAGCTTCTCGTCATGGCCAGTCAACAGCAAGAGGCCGAGATGGGAGATGCCACAAACCTCGTTATCGTTCTCGCTGGCGAGCTACTCAAGAAGGCAGAGGAGCTGCTTCGCATGGGCCTGAAAACCTCCGACATTGTCACTGGCTATGAGCGCGCACAAAAGATTGCGCTCGACTTCCTCGATGAGCTCGAGGTCGACAAGGTCGAGAATTTGCAGTCGCAAGAGGAGCTTAGCAAGGCCATCCGTACCGTCATCGCCAGCAAGCAGAACGGCAACGAGGTCTTCCTTGCCAATCTAGTCGCCGAGGCAGTTCTCGCCGTTCTCCCCAAGAACCCCGCCAACTTCAATGTCGATAACATTCGCGTCGTCAAGATCATGGGCAGCAGCCTGGAGCAGAGCCGCGTCGTCAAGGGTATGGTGTTCCCCAAGGAGCCCGATGGATCGGTCAAGAAGGCCAAGAAGGCAAAGGTCGGCGTCTTTACCTGCCCCATCGACACCAGCCAGACAGAGACCAAGGGTACCGTCTTATTACAAAACGCCAAGGAGATGTTGGACTTCTCAAAGGGCGAGGAGGATCAGCTTGAGGCCGTCATTAAGGAGCTCCACGATGTCGGCATCCGTGTCGTCGTGGCCGGCTCGACAGTCGGTGAGCTGGCTATGCACTACCTCAACCGCTATGGCATTTTGGTCATCAAGATTCTCAGCAAATTTGAGTTGCGACGGGTGTGCAGGGTGGTTGGTGCTACGCCCCTTGCTCGGCTGGGTGCTCCCATGCCTGATGAGTTGGGCAATATCGACATTGTGGAGACGCAAGAAATTGGTGGTGACCGTGTTACGGTCTTCAGACAAGAGGACGAGCAGACAAGGACAGCCACTCTTGTCCTCCGTGGAGCCACGCAAAATCACTTGGATGATATTGAGCGTGCCGTCGACGATGGTGTTAATGTTGTCAAGGCTATCACCAAGGACGCTCGTCTTGTTCCAGGTGCTGGCGCTACAGAGATTGAGCTTGTTGAGAGGATACAGGCGGTTGGTGACAAGACTCAAGGTCTTCCTCAATACTCCATCAAAAAATTCGCTGAAGCTTTTGAGGTTGTTCCCAGAACCTTGGCCGAGAGCGCTGGCTTGGATGCTACCGAAGTTCTCAGCAGGCTGTATGCTGCCCATGCGAAAGAGGATGGGTGGTCCGCCGGTGTTGACATTGAGGTAAGTCTCCGTCAAGACGAGACGCCATTACCTCTGTGACAGGGAACTGACGATTTTGTTTACTAGAACGAGGACAGCACAGGTATCTTGGATGCCGAAGAGGAGGGCATTCTGGATCTCCTGGTCACTAAGCAGTGGGCCATCAAGCTTGCTACAGAGGCTGCCCGGACAGTGCTTTCAGTTGATCAGATCATTGTTGCCAGACAGGCCGGTGGGCCCAAGCCCCCTGGACCTAACAAGGTGAGTCTTGAATGACAATATCTATAGGTTTGGTATGACCCCAGACACGCTAACTTATCTACGCAGAACTGGGATGAGGACTGAGGGACTACGTAATTAGCACACTGTAATGAAAACGGAACATAGAAATGTGTGCCAGATCACACGTTATGTGGATAACCTTGGAAGGAGTACAAAAATAAAACAAAAATGGACGGTTTAGACCAAAATGAAGACGACGTGTATGTTACCTGGACCTTCTTTCGTTACTCACGACTTGATTTTAGGTATTTGGATGAACCTGGTGGCTTGATATGGTAGTGTTTACGGTGTTGATCACAATCTGTCGAAATGTATGCTATGGCTCATGTCATCACTCGGTCTAGCCTGTTAAGTATGCCTCTCTCCCCGATTTCATTTGCCTCTGTTCAGGTTCTGAAGGATGGGCAACGTTGATCACAAAGCCCTTCGCAAGAAGGGACTTTTGGGAGACAGGTGATAGGGCCGGTTAGATGCTCTACGCACGACAATCCCTATATCACAAGTTTTGGGACTTGGCGGTGGACATGGCGCAAAAGGTTCCAGAGCGCGCATGCCGATGCCGGTTGTCTAGCGACACATACCTTTCCTATTTCCTGATGTGAACATGGCCTACCAAAGACTTGATATCATAGCCCGGAGGCATGATGGCCAATGCGCTCAACGAACCAGTTACGTGTCAGATCTACGCAAAAGTGATTGCCACCCCGTAGTTGAGAATGGGCACAGGAAGAGTTTTTGATATATGCACCTCATGAGCTTGATATCACAGCCTTATAGCCTAGGCGAGGTCATTGCGCTCCTCGAACCAAGATCTGGAGACTATTGGCCATGGGAAATGTCATTGCACACGGGAGATGGCAAGCTATCGTCGAAACCGCTTAGGCCGGGTCTTAGTCCTGCAAACGCACATACACACACATTTGCCTGTGCGTCAAAGTCCATGCCGCTACTGCTCGTCCTTTTCCTTGTGAATGGAGGGGCAGTGAGCAGGACTCCAAGTTTTTTTTTTTTTTTTTTTTTTTTTTTTACAAACTCGAGAAAGGTATTTTGTGTCCATGTGAGCGATTTTTTTTTTTCCGACTCTCGATATTGTAATTAGCATGTGCTTGGTAATTAGTTTGTGAAATTGGTTGGATCCCAGCGTCTTAACACACACGTACACACAAAAACAAACAAATTCGCAACGGCCTCTAATTAACATAAGTAGCCTCTATTCCCAATCCGGTCCATTAATCCGTTTACGATATATAGTACCATTCGCATCAGAAACTCCCCCCCCTTTTTCAGACGATGATACCTATACTACAGTTTTATTCATTAAGATGGGTAGCGGTGTGTGCTGTTTACATACGGTACGGCATGTAATGTACATACAATGCACCGATCAATGAATCCGTTGGCGGCGAGAAGCGACAAGAAGGAGGACTCACCCCCGCAAACGGAGAAACTAGCATTTAACTATATACATACTTAACCGCACAGGTACTAGTCGAGCTTGCACCAAAGAAGCCATGGCTGTGGTCGCTAGATAGGGCTGCTGCGGATGATGTGCTAACACACAGACTTTTTTTTTTCCCTCTCTTCTCATTGTTGATGAGAAGGGAAGATAGCTTCATGGGGTCTGCTAGGGGAGGGGGGGGGGCGGGCTGACTTGTAGGCCTAGCGTACGGGAGATGACTGGCTGCGAAGAGAGTTCCATGTGGTATTCCACTCGCAAGCTTGGCCTAGAAGGGGGATCTGCGGGATGTCACGCGTTTGTTTGGAGCCTCGGAGAATCTTTGACCTGCGTGGTCTTGTCTGTGTGTGTTGTGTGTGTGCGCACGGGCATCATCAAATTCACGATCATCTGTGGGGTTGAGAAGTTTGATGCTGCCAACGGATTCTAAACAGCAAGTTCGTCCGGCGGTCTGGGAACGAATAAATCCCCGGTTAGAAAATTTCTAATTGTAATAATTATGAGCCTATACTACGCTGGAATTATATTATAGAAAAAGATAATATTCGCTGGGTTTCCTGGTTCTGCTGTAATTACTTAGCAATCTCCATGAACCCCACACAGCCCATCCAAACCTCAACCCCGAAACTCACAATGGCATCAGTTCCTCAACAACCTCCCCTTCCCTCCCCCCAACCCCAACCCCTTGCAATGAGCGCGGCTATTGAGAAGAAGTGCGGGGAACGTGTCTTTGCGCTGAAGCGCACAGACACCGCTGGCCAGCAGATGCAACTGTAACCTCTCACACATTTCAATTTGCGCCACTCCGTGCATCAAGCAAGTAGCAAGAAGAGCAGTAGCCGTTCGTGGTGGCTAACCGAATGGGACGTTTTCCAAGTTGGAGTTTCCATTGGGGGGTGGAATCGCAATGATTGGATCATGAATGCTAAACGTTTGCTTCATATCACAAAGCTAATAAGCGATGGTCCCTGTTCCTTACGCGGTACGCACCCCCGGCCTCCCAATCCTGACTGCCGCTCTCCAACCGTTTAGAAGGCCCTACGGAGGAATGGGAATGGTGGGTTTCCAATTCATGTTTTAGCCCTCCGTGTGAAAACAGATAAATAGGTAATTATTGTCTGTGAATACTGCCGATCTCTTCGGCGGTTTTCGAAAGCAATTGAAGGCATGAGCTGTATAGACTGGATATTGAGCCGAAATGGGGATCGTAATTACGAGACCTGTTGTGCGATCAACGGCGATCGCACTCTGATAATTGATGATGCGTCCGTTTTCCTTCGACTGAAGCCCGTCTATCAAAGGAACGATACACCGTGAAAAGAGCGGTTTGTTTGGTCTCAGGAATAACAACGTTGCAAAGAGGGATTGGATGGGGGGATTCTATCGTCACATTCCGGACAGCCAGAGAGTCGCACTCGGCGCCAGAGTTGGAAAAAGCAAACCTTGGGTATTTCAAAACGGATGGTAATGATGGTTGTTTCGTTGGCGCTTGTTACTGCGGTGGACTGCCCCTTCATCCGACAGCTTGGGAACCCAAAACGCATGTAGGGTTATCAGGAACCAAGTCGCCGGGCTTGCTTCAAGACGATGGGTGGTCAGCAATTAGGGCGATTCAGCACTCTCATTACACCTGTCCGTTCACGGCTGCTCCCGCGCGCTTCTTTCTCTTCTTCAACCTTTTCTTCAGCTTAGCGCGACAGCCATGCCTGTGTCTTTTGCTTCTGCTGGCGTTATAATTTCTTTTCTTTTTCCCTTCTCGTTTGGTGAAGACGGAGGATTTATTTTTCTGCAGGCTGTCTGTGACCATGGATTGCTTGGGTTACCATACAGCTAGCCAACCGCAGGGAGGGAAACTGTCACTCTGCATATTTGAGCCCATGGTTCCTGCGTGTCTCGAAAATGTGCCAGGTACCGAGCAATTAATTTCCAGGTCTGAGAGTGATATCTGACGCAGACGTGCGGGATGTTTGACGTGTAAACGGAGGATTACACAAAACGGTCGACGTTGTATTGAAAAAAAAAAAAAAAAAAAAAAAAACCAACGACCTTCTACCCACTCGCTGTCTGTATGACCGCACCCCACGAACGAAACAGATACTTCTCCTTACTCCGCTTTTCTCCTCGCCGATGTGAGAGAGATGACTGGATGCACCTCAGCGGCGAGAAGGAGAACGGGTGGGAGGGGGACGGTTCAGGTGGTTGTGGTCGTGGTTGGTATCAGCGATACCTCCAATATGAAATTCCAAGAACCATCCTACTGATGCGTGATTTTTCGTTGGACGACTTCGGTCTGCATAAAAAAGGGGGAAACAAGAAATTTGCAGGTCAGTGAGACAACGTTATTCTTCAACAAATTTTCATGCGGTTTTTTTTTTTTTTTTTTTTTTTTTTGGTCTCTTTCTTTCTTTTTTGTGTGTAAGTGAGGCGACGATTCCGTTTCTGGTCGCATTGATGGGCGGCCTCATGGTGGAACCAGTTCCGATTCGACCCAGCCCAAAGAAAACGGGCGTGACGGCAGTTTGGGTGGGTGGGTGATGTAAGACGGTACGGCGGATGCTATGCAGGTCATAAATCCTACTTCGGCCATTTGTTTCGCTCGCCAAACCCTGTTTCCACTACCTCAATGAACACATGATTCTTCGAAACGTTCAGCTCGATGGACCTCGCAGGCAGGCGAGCGGTCGATGAACACGCTTACCAGTTTAAAGAATAATCAGGAGAAACTTTTCCACTGTGGTGCCTGGCTGCACGCCGGCCGGCATTGCTGGATCTTGTTCCATGGATGCTTCCATGCATGAAATGCGACCACACTGCCTACCACCCACACAAATCGAACTGCCCGAAACAGATCCTTCTGTATCATAAGATTGGCCAGCGGCGAGGAAGGGTGCGTCACTCGACCAGCTTGCCATTGCCGTACCCGTTTTCAGACCAACAATGTAAAAAGCAAGCAAGATGCAAGACGATGACTTCACTGAGTGGGCGTTGAAAGCATGAGCACGGCGGTGGCACGCATGATAGCCTGTTACTTCCGCTTTCCATCAAGAACGAGCTTTTTGCCTTGGGTAAGGTCGGAGAAGCCGGGTCAACCAATCATAAGCCATATAAAGTCGACAAATGGCTTTCCCGCCGCCGCCGCTTAACAGCCGTGTGGTTTGAGGATCACATCCGCTAGTGCCCTAAGCGGCAGAATATGCTGGCCGAACCCGTAGATTCTAGAAGAGGAAGAAGAAAATAAAAAAGGAATCTCACAGCGGTAAAACTAAACGACCCAAGAATTCAGTCGAGGGTCTTGCCTCGCCTGCAGCCCAGCGCCGCTTGTTGCCACCGTAAAAGACACAATGAAGTCTACCCGTTTCGACCACAGCCAGGCGCTCAAGTCCGCCTGTGATGATCAGTTGGTGGGAGTACGAGGCGTACGTTGAGGCAACCGAGTTCCAGGTTTGGGCTCGCGTGGTTTGGTTCTTTCCTTGCTGGCACTGCCGGTGATAGTTGTGATTTTGCATGTTGCGCAATCTTGTGCAAGACCTGAATATTGCCGGTTAATTGGTCGTTCCAGGTTTACCAAGTGGTCAGCCTTATAAGACACAGAAAGCAAAATTTGACGGGAAACACTCTTAGATTATTACTTTCAAAGTATAACACCTCATAGTGGATGACGCCGCGGTCAAAGTGAGGGAGTGACCATAGAAAAGAGACAGTATCTTACAGGTTGGGGATAATTGTTACACGCGAGTGGATATCCTGTCAAAACTTGATTTGCCGTAGCCACAGACGCTCGAATGTCGTTCCAAGAGAGATCAACAAGGCAGACACCTGCGTACCTGTGCTCGGCTGCGCACTTGTGGTAGGGGTCGTATGGATAGTTGTTGTCTGGGCATTAAATGATCTGCCACTTACACTGGCGATGCCAGTCCAGGACGGCTGCCAAGCCTAATTATCAGCCACACCAACAATTAGAGATATCCTTTTCTGATATTGTGCAGTCGAATGCCAATCAGAACAGGAAAGCTAAACGCAATTTAAGTTAAGCGCACAACAAATACGTCCTTGAAGCAGAACCCCTTGATCATGTCATCAGGAGCTGGATGTTCTGTAGTTCCCAGCCATTCTCGGCAGCGACCGAACGGAATCTCGGAAAAGGGGATTCTCTTGAGATCATCGAGGTTTCCACTCCCACGTGCGTATCGCTAAAGTGACCGAACTGGATATTGGTTAAGTGTCTCTCTTTCCAACAAGAGCGATCACTACAGTCTTTTTGGCCACTGTGAACTGCGTAATCACCCGGGCGCCGCACCGCTGCCCGCTGCGTATTATCCACAGTTTTCCGACCATCACCAATGGTTTTGCGCGATTGATGCTATTCCGGTGGCACGGACGTTGCGCAGTGGTACTGTGAGGTCGCTGCTGTTATGGATTCATGGTTCCATGGCGCCTACGCCGTATGTATAGGAGAAGGGAACCAACCAATTACGACAACGCTGTGGCAGAGACCGTTTGCCGTTTTTGCGTCACGCCGTTCTATTCAGCCCAAGAAACCAAAACGGTGGGTTGTAACAGTGCTTGTTTTTGTTCAAGACCCTGTTGACCCTGGAATTCCAATTCCATGGTGAAGAAGAGAAAAAAAAAAGAAAATAACGGTCCCGATGCGCCATTGCATCGATGAATTCATCAGTGACCGAAGGACCCCACTGCAGAAGCAACATGGAAGGATTGAGCGAACAGGGACAGGGCTGATACCTGGTCACTTTTTAAGTGGGCTGCACATCTTGGGCCCCGGCCCACTGGGAGCGAAGCCTCCCTTTCCTGTTCAGGTGTCTCTGTCGCTCGGTGCTTTCCATTTCTTCGTTCTTCCCCCCCTCCTCCTGGGCGCCCCCAACCTGTTGTGTGATACCAGGTATCTTACCTTACCTGCCTCCAGGGCTGCGGACGCAGAGAAGGACGGGACAGCAAGTCCCTTTATTTTTTTTTGTATCGAAAAGCCTTTCTGCCTGAGTGTTTTTGCTGGAGAACAGGGATATTATTTTATACATACACTGCTCCCTCTTTTCTTATTATTTCACGTTTTATATTTCACATATACCCCCTAGCTTCCTTCTCTAGGTGATCAACATCCATTTGTAGGACCTACATAGGTTTTTTTTTTCTGGATCAGCAACCAACGCCGCTCCAAAGCCGTGAGCTGCAGAGCACTTTATTCACTACAGGGACTCGAATTCGACTGGGAGGAACTCGCTCACCTCATGGCAGCGGCTGACCCAACGACATCAACCCGCACTCGAACTCGCACGGCACCTAATTCCTGAATTATCTGGTACCGCGTCCCCCCAATATCCTTTTTCTAGCACTGCCAACTTACTGGACGCCCTTCAGCGCCACCTTGAGCAACCGCGACGTAACCCTCAGACAAATTGCGACTCTGCATACAAAGTACCTATTCGCGCTGGTTGGAAGACCGGACACCCATCCCAGCGCCAAGCCTACCCTTATTTCGGCTCATGGGACCTTCAACACTTCTTCAGACTTTCGTCTTTCTTTTTTTCTGAAGATCAGGGCGAAAAAGAATTCTGCCAATTGTGTTTCTAAAACGCCATTTCTCTACCCAGCGTGGCGCCGCGCATGTCATGCCCCGCCTCCTTTTCTTGTATCTTCTCCCGCATTGTTGATACAGCCGTCTGAAACAATAGACCCCCTTCAGAACCCTCCAACTGGCACCTTGGAGAATCCTCTGGGACGAACGAGGCAGCGGAACGGAGGGGAGTGACGACCTTAATAATCTATTCCAACCGCTAGCCAACAGCCAGAGCAGATCCCCCGCGAAATTCCGGACGAAAGTGGCTCTGTTCTCACATTGACGCAACTGTCGCGAAGCTACTGCAGGCGCCAGCGCCAGCGCGCCGTGGTGATATAGAGCTGGATCATAAACACAACGGTGATCCACGTCGCAAACCTTATCTATATATCCCCACATGTTTAGGAGATCGCACGCCAAGCACTCGTACAGTTTTGGTAAAGACAAGCAGCGGAGACCTCACAACATTGAAAACTCGGTCCTATCAGAGCTTGGCCTAGGCGGATTCGACTCGTCGACGGTGCGGTCTGGTGGAGGCAGCGTCGGCACTTGGACCAGAACAGACTTTGACCGGCCCAACTACAACTACAAGACCAGCAGCAATAGCGCTGTGACTACTGCGAGGTCGTACGGCGCGCCGTTGCACCCGGAGAAGAGTAGGTCCCCGTTGCTCCCCTTCCTCGTTGTCGTTGCGACTCTGCCGATTCTGGGTGACTCTCTCGACCTGGCTGCGGCGCATCATCGCGGCGGCATTTTGCCATACTGGCACAGGAGTCGGCACCGAGTCACCTGCGTCGAACTTGTCACCAAACCCTCCTTTTCCTACGAGTTCAAACCTGCTGATCTGTGTCGGAAAATTTTCAGGTGTCCCCGTCGTCTCTGACATATTACACGCCCCATCACACCGTTCCGCAGCCTCGCTGAGGTCTAACAACTCGCGCGGCAGCACCCCAAGAAACAACACGCAACAGGGCATGATGAATTCGGACAGGAGCCGGTCGCGCCGGGAGCGCACCTTTGTTGGGAGCGAATGCGCCGTGTGCGAAGAACCCCTGGAACACACGTTGCGAGGAGAAAGAATATTACAATTTTCATGCACACACGTTGCGCATGAGGCCTGCTTCTACGAGTTTATTCGCGAGTTTGACTCTCAATATTGTCCAACATGCAACGCCCCGCTTCATTTGGATACCAGTCGCGGTGGAAATGTGCTGGATATAGGTAAGGAAGAAACGGCACCCCGTGCGCGGGTAATGCTGACCAGGTGACGAATGCAGAAAAAATCAGCAACATGGTGCGCGCCGTTTCTTTGAACGAGACACGGTCACAAGGCACCCCGACACCGACGGCACAACATTGGAACGATCAGGAACGGCCACCAAGCCGGGGTTCGAGTGCTCGGCCCGGTGGTGTGGGGACCAATGGTCACAGAGGTCCCGCCCAAGGAGGAGGGAGCCAGCGCGATAGCCGGGAGAGCCGGGAAGCTCCCCCTTCAGATCACAGGTACAATGGGCCTAGACATACACGCAGCGACAGCGAGGCGACGGGTGTGGCGTCGTCCGGAGGCTACCCAGAAACGATGCAAAGTGGACCACCGAGACGCCACGATTATGATGTTCAAGCTATGGAGACTTCGCTCTCCAGTCCGCGATCCGTTACTCGGAATCCTATCCCTGCGCCGACGGTGAGCCTACGGTCCGAGTTCCCAACCATCAACCGATCACGACAACAACAGACCTTGACCTGCCTGGTCACAATCGAGGTCCCAGATAACCAGTGGCGGCCTGACCCGGCAGACCTTCAGAATGCGCCGCCTCCATCGGCGCCGGCCCCGAGGCCGGAAGAGCCACCTCTACGACCACCATCACCTGCGAGGAGCGCCCCACGTTTTTATCCCTACGAGTCCCCCGAGGTATTGGCTGGAATGACCGAGAGTTTGCGTAGCCGGGTCGATAATTGGCACGGCTTGGATTTCAGCCGGTGAGTATTCTCCTGAGAACGAGGTTCCGCGCGATATCGAACGAGATAGGCGGCTGACATACGCATGCTAGGTTTGGAAAGCTCCGGCTATATGGCACTCTCCGGGTGGGCAAGGACAAGGTTTCATGGCAGGAATTGGAGTGCTTCTTGTTTGCTGAGATGCTTATTTGCGTCAAGGAGAAGAAATCTAACCAGCCAGCACCATCACAGTGGGATGATGAAAACGCACCACGAAGAACAACACGCTGCACGCTCAAGGGGTCCATCCTGATCAAGAAGCACCTCAACGAGGTAACAGAAACCGGCAACATTGACGAAAACATCCTAACTCTCAGCCTCTCGGTAACCGAGCTTCCCCAGTTCCACCTTCGGTTTGAGAACCGCAACCAGCTCAAGCTGTGGCAGCAAGCCCTCCTCGATCTTAACGCCATAGAAACCTCGCCAGTCCGCAGCCCCGAATATGATCGCGGGGAATTCTCAGAAACGGACGAGGAGGACTGGCAACGGAATGGGTCCGGTCGCCCGCAACGAGTATCATCGCTTGCCTCTTCGTGGGGAGGCGCCAAGTCAGCGACAACAGCCCCGACGGAGTACACGAATTTTGCACGGAGCCCGCTTCTCCCATCGATTCACGTCCCAGTGGATGTGGTAGTTGTGGTACCCATCTCTGCGTCGATGCAAGGCGTCAAGATCAACCTCGTCCGTGACGCGTTGCGCTTCATGGTCAACACACTTGGAGACCGCGATCGTATGGGTCTGGTAACGTTCGGCTCATCGAACGGTGGTGTTCCTATTGTTGGGATGACTACCAAGGCGTGGCCCGGCTGGAGCAATGTGCTCAACTCGATCAAACCTGTTGGACAGAAGAGCTACCGGGCTGACGTTGTCGAGGGTGCCAATGTTGCAATGGATCTGCTCATGGGACGCAAATACAACAATCCCATAGCCACCATCATGTTGATCAGCGACGCATCGACGTCCGATGCCGAGAGTGTCGACTTTGTGGTGTCTCGGGCCGAGGCGGCCAAGATCACCATTCACTCTTTTGGGCTGGGAATGACACATAAGCCTGATACGATGATTGAATTATCGACAAGGACAAAGGCATCGTACACCTATGTTAAGGACTGGATGATGCTACGGGAATGCCTCGCGGGATGTCTCGGCAGCATGCAGACTCTGTCGCATCAAAACGTCAAGCTCAAACTCAAGTTACCAGAGGGATCACCGGCAAAGTTCCACAAGATCAGCGGCGCTCTTCAAATCACAAAACGGGCGACTGGGCGCGATGCCGAAGCATCTCTCGGAGATCTCCGTTTTGGTGACAAGCGGGACATCCTTGTACAGTTGGTAATCATGCCGGACAACACTTCCCAGGATCAGCTTCCCCAAGATCCATGGGACAACATTGTGTCGGGCTTGGAAGCTCTTGGTGGGCCGGTAGACCAGGATGAGCAGAGAGCGGTGTCAGTGGAGGAGGTGCCCTTGATACAGGCTGAGCTGATGTGGGGAGATATACTACGGGATGGCACATCACAGCACACGCGGCCCAGTCTGTTGGCAATCACCATGTTGCCAGCATCTAGCTCAAAGAAGTCCTGGGGCAACTCTCCGCCTATACCACCACATCCACATATCGTGCAGCGCAGGATGGAGCTGCTGACCTCCGATATGCTTACTCGAGCTTTAACCTTGGTGAGCAGAGGCCAGCATGATCGCGCGCATACACTCTTGAATGAGACAAGATCTATTCTGAAGGGTCTTGGCAAGGGAGGACTCCCTCCTGTGCCCCCAACGGCTACCAATAGCAATGCCAACGGCAAATCACAACCTTCGACGCCTCATCCTGCCAATGAGCCATCTCCAACCACTGCTGGAACGCCTGACAGGAAGAACACGCCATCGCCGACGTCGGCGCACCCTCCATCCTCAACCGGTGCTGGGTTTCCCGCTATTCCGAGGAGTCGATCTAATGATGGTTTGGGACTAGGTGCCATGGGTACCGCCGCAGGTATTGATACCAACACGGTCGCGGCGTTAGACGCCGAGCTCGAGTCGAGCCTCGAGTGGATCAATCATCCAGCAGTGTTTGGAAGGGATAGTAGGAAGGCTGTTCTGCAGGCAATTGGGGTGATCAGCTCCCAAAGAGCGTTTACTTTCCGAACGCCTATTGAGAGCCTATGGGCTGGCAGGGTTAATGGAGTCAAGAAGCTGACTGCCAAGAGCAGGGAGTGGAGGGAGGAAGGCGGGGGCGAAGGGGGAATCATGGAGGAGGCGTAAACTCCTAGATTCCTCAAACATCCTTTTTCTTTTTTTTGTTTGGGGGGGGGGGGGTTGGAAATTCCCATGGGACATGTGCCGCATACGCCGTCACGTTTTTCAAAGCTATACCTCGCTGCTTACGCTCGATACGACGATCATTTACACCCTGACATTATCATCACCAACGAATCTCATCATTAGCTACCCCGACGGCGGCGACGGCAGATATGAAAGCATTAATGGGCGGATGAATTAACAGTTTTTTTTTCTTTTATTTCTCTTTTTTTCTGACTTGTTGATGGAATTTTTCAACAACTTTTTTTTGGGTTATATAAGAGTTTTTAGGAAGATGATACCATTCTGCTTCTTTCCTTCGCAATACAAACATTATCCTTTTTTTTTCCTCGAGGTATATGACGCTTTTTTTTTTCTGTATTCACATTTACGAATGGCTTCCACCTTCCTCTTTGCTGGTTGGTTGGACATGAATTTTGGAAGTGTGAGACCATATAGGTGCTTGGAAGTGCGCGCTAGACAAAAGTCTAATTGACTTCTCTCGATTTTCAATTCTGGTGGCAAGCGGTGGTAGATCTCTATATATGTAGCTCACACGACGAAGGTCTTCAGTATCAAAACTGCTACGAATGATGCTGGAGGTCTTAAGTAAAACTCGTGTTTGTGTGATGATTTTGTTAGTTGTCAGTTTGTGAGATGGTTGGTATTGAAGAAGATCTCCCATCAAATTAGCGTACCGAGGAACGGGGCCCGTAACCCGGGAGACGCCTGAAAACGGAGACGTTGCGGCACGGGCCGCATGAGGTGCTTTGTCAGGCGAACTGCGAGAGGGAAGAATCAAGGGGTTTTGGGACTGCATTGTTTATTTGAACAACGGAAAAACTACCACGAAAGTAGCTTCTTCCCTATTTGCTTAAAAGCCATTATCTCGCAAGCGGGAAAGTCGTTCAGAAAAGACGTTATGTGGAGTTGATATGTGCCATGTGCCAACCTGTACTGTATGTACAGTACATGTACTACATACCGTTGATAGCCGTTGGTTGGTTGGGCCGGATTGAGTCACAATGGCTCTGTGACTGTGACTGGTGGGTGGAAATAAGTGTCAAATTCAAAGATCAAATCCCGCAAAAACGAAAATAGAAAACCGGGAATTTCGGCACTAGTAGGAGGGGGGAGGGGCATTTGAAATAAATTTCTTTTGCAATCATATCCACTCACCACGCGTTCCCGAGTCCCGAGCGACATGTGCACATGTAAAGGGTTGCAGTATGTATAGCGCAAAACCTGGAAAAGCGTGAAGGGGATCAGCGGCTGTCCGCATGCTTTGGCGAACCACGAGATGGCCGATCGGTGGAGACACGGAACCATTATCAGATGTTTTAGATAATCTGCAGCCAATGGTGGAACGAAAATTCCGCGAATTACTCCACTTGTCTAACGATTTGAAGACTGGTTCGAGGCTGGCTTGTCTTGAACTGCTTGATGCCTGAAGGAGGGAGAGGGGCAATAAAATGGAGAGAATGGATCACCTCAATCATGAGGTGTGATGGAAGGGGAGGTTGGATGGATTTGAGGACGATGGATGAAGGTTTGGAGAAAAGGGCAGGTGACAAAGTATATCTGTACATATGATAAGTTCTTCCCAGCGATGCACACGCATCTGAGACAGCTCGCTCGTTTCTTTTTTTCTTCTTTTCCTCTTATTTCTTATTCCTCTAGGTTCCGCCGTCATTCTGTTTCATTTAAAAGGCGTGGGGGACAGCCCACCACTACAGCACAGAACGACAGACAGTTGATTACCTACTCAGGTCACACCTCACCGAGGGAGGCTCATCTCAGCGGCGAAGCAGCCTAAAGGAGACAAGGGGCCCAGCTAGAAAGGTTTACCGAGTAAACTCTTTAACTTCTCACTTTGACTCCCGTCGACTTCTTTTTTTTTTTATTTATTTTCACTTTTTGACATTGTCTTTCTCATTGACTGATCGACTTTTACTCTTTGGCTTCGGCCCTCACACATCATTTCCTCGAATGGCGTGAAAGAGCGAGTAATCAATAGATACCTTATACATACGAGCGGTTTCTTTTTTCTTTTTATTCTTTTTCTTTTTGGGCCACCGTGTGCATCAAGAACGGATGTCGAGTTGTGGGCGCTACAGAAACATTGCCTACTATTATCATCGGACCAAGCAAAATCAGCACACGGAATGCCCCCCCATTGAACCGTTGTCAAGATGAGTGCCGTCGTCAGCAATTTGGTCACTGAGGATGGCCACCCTCAGCCCTTATTAGTGTCGGGAAGAGAGGGAAGTCTCCTGGGATACGGTTCAGTAACAGAAGTCGATCCGAACACACCATTACCAACCCCAAATCCCAGCGAGGAACCCGACATGCAGAATGGCGTCCTGCGCATCGAAGCCGTCGCCAGGACCTGGTCAAGAACGGGCTTATTGATTGCCTATTTGGGTATCTTCCTCATGGCATTCACCACCTCCCTCGAAGGACAAGTCACCTACTCCTTGGCTGCCTTCGCAGTCAGCTCTTTTAACAACCACTCCCTCCTATCGACCGTTTACGTCGTTCAGGGGGTAGTAAATGGTACGACTCCAAAACAAACAGCCTCTCACCCCTTTTTGCCTTATCCAATTTGCCCATCGCTAACCCTTTCCCCTCAGCCGTCATTAAACCCCCCATGGCGAAAATCGCAGACGTCTTCGGCCGTCTCGAAGCCTTCTCCATCTGCATTTTCCTCTGCGTCCTAGGATACATCCAGATGGCCGCCTCCCAGAACGTGCAGACCTACGCTTCAGCTCAAATCCTGTACTCTGCCGGCTCAACTGGTCTCCAGATCTTGCAACAGGTATTCATAGCCGACACGTCCGACTTCCTCAACCGTGCCCTCTTTTCGAGTCTCCCAGACAGCCCGTTCCTCATCACGGTCTGGATCGGCCCAGCCATCGCCGCAGCAATCCTCGCAACCACCTCCTGGCGCTGGGGTTACGCCGTTTGGGCCATCCTCCTGCCCCTTTCCTTCCTTCCCCTGGGACTTAGTCTCTTGCTCAACGGTCGGAAAGCAGAAAAGCTGGGGTTGATCCCGCCGAAACAAAGCCTCAACAAACCCACCAAGTCCTTCAAAAACCTGCTCGCTGAACTCGACTTCGTCGGCACCGTTTTCCTATCCGCCGGCCTAGCCCTCGTCCTGATCCCTTTGACTCTGGTCTCCCGCTCCCCATCCGGATGGAGGGACACGCACATCCTCCTCATGATCTTCTCGGGCCTCTTCTCGCTGCTCATCGTCTTTCCAGTCTACGAATCCCGATACGCTTCCCATCCGCTCCTGCCCCTCGCCTTGCTCAAATCCAAAACATTTTGCGCCGGGTGCGCGCTGGGCTTCTTTTACTTTGCGGTGTTCTACATCGCCGTCCAGCCGTATTTTTATTCCTACCTTATGGTAGCCCTGAACCTGCCCGTGTCGAAAGCCGGGCCGATCACTCAAACTTTTAGTTTTGCGAGCACGATAGCTGCGCTGCTGGCTTCTCTGATTATTAGGCAGCTCAAAAGCCCGAGGGTGAGGCCGTTCATCCTTGCCGGGGCGGGACTCTACACCCTGGCGATCATGGTCTTGTTGCGCACGAGAACGAGGGACGCGTCTCTCGCAGCTCTGTTCGGCGCGCAAACTATGCTAGGCGCCGGGGCAGGGCTGATGCACGTTGCGACGCAGCTGGGCGTGCAGGCTGCTGCCAGCACCCAGGGTGTGAACGGGCACGGAAACGTCGGCGTAGCGACGGCAGCGTTCTTGACGTCTGTACAGGTTGGGGCTGCGGTTGGCTCGGCGGTTTCCGGCGCGGTTTGGGGAAGGCTGGTGCCCAACAAGCTGAGGGAGTATTTGCCTGACGCGGTCAAGGGGGAAGCCAAGAAGATATACTCTAGTGTTGTCGTGGCATGCAGTTACAAGTGGGGGAGTGCGGAACGCGAAGCGATCGCTAGGTCTTATCAGGAGACTATCACTGTGCTGTTGTGGTTGGCGTTGGTTGTTTGCGTGCCCGTGCTAGTTATGGCGGGCGCCGTGGGGGATTATAGATTAGATGGCAAGGGGAAGGCGGTGGTTGGCAGGAGGAAGGAGAGGAAAGCGGGGTGGTGGAGGAGAGGTTGGGGGAGGAAAGAGAGAGAGGATGTAGACGACCCAAGTGAGCGATTGCTAAGTTAGAATGGGAGATAGACTTGGATATAATAGAATAGAATGTATATATTCTCGGGGGTTTTTTTTGGGGGGGGGGGGGGATTCTTTTCTTGGGGGAGGGAAGGGGGGAGGTGGTATATATATGACTGTTGATTATGATGAGGCTGATATGAACCTCGACCAAGGTAAAGGGACATATGATTACTTCTTACACCAAACCCGTCTTTCAGTTCTCCAATGTCTCGGTCTCAAAGTGGAATCCAACCTTGTCGAGGCGATCGATCAGAGGCTGGCCTAAACAAGCAGGCGTATAAATTCCGCCTTCAAGCTTAATATCATCCCTCAGAAGCGTCTCGGCACCTTCAACAACCAGCAATCCCGTCACTGTCATGACTGTCAGCTTTTGAGTCTAGTCGCGTCGGCCTCTTGTCATCCACTTACAATAATAGATATTTCTTCCCCTGAACCAAGCCTTCCCGAGGACCTGCGTCTTCCTCTCGTCATCGCCAACAGCCAGAGCCCTATACTCAATCTCATCACCCCTAGCCTTCTCATCATCCGGGCCCGTGCCAGGTTGTCTCACCCACCCGGCGGCCAGCTTTCTCAAAAACGGGACGACCATGATTATCTGAAGCCCCAACAGGCCCAGATGAATTCCGAAACCGGTTAACCAGTTTCGAGGCTTCATGTACTCCCTAAAACTGAATTTGGGCCCGTAGCCCTTGCCCATCCCCTCCAGCAGGCCCCAACTCCTTTGGACCACGGCGGAGTCGGTACTGTTCGCCACGCTCGTGGTTAACAGCCCGAGCTCAGGGACGGTGGTCAGTCCGGTAAGTTTTGCAAATACCGATCCGGAGGGAGTGGGATGGCGGTTGGGCACGGGGGAGAGCGCATAAGGCTTGTAAGCTGCCGCCATTTCGGGGAGGGGGATATGGTCCATTATGCTGAAGACGGTGGCGAGGGTGCCTCCCGAAGGGCCGGACTTGAGCTTATGAATCGATACAGTCACATCTCCCGTGTTGGAATTGTGCTTGGTGCGCAGGTGGGAGGCGAGGGAGTAGGTCAGCAGGTCCGGCGGAGCAGACTCGATTCCGAACTGCGGGAAGATGAGGGCGCCCGAGGATTTGGCTGCCGAGGAGTACTTCTTGATCATTCGGAGGTGCCAGGGGGCTTCGCCTGTTACGTCGAAGTAGTGAGTGCCATTCTCGGCGCAGGCTTTGAGGGCGAATTCCCCTAGTTTGCAGTAGGGCCCGACGCAAGCGATGAGGACGAACGCCTTTTTGGCCAAGGCTGAGAGAGAGGCGTCGTTGAGGTCGCAGATTTCGATGGCGGGCTGGATGGGACGGTCCGGGTTGATTTGTTTGAGGTGCTCAATGACTTCTTGGAGCTTTGGTTGAGAACGCCCGGCGATTGCCCACTTGAGATCCAGAGGGAGATGCTCGGCGATGTACTCGGCTGTGTATTTGCCCGTGTAGCCTTTTAAGGTATGTTAAAACCATGAATGTGCGTGGATGAAGGTATCTTTTTTTTTTTTTTTTTTTTTTTTTTTTTTTTTTTTTTTTTTTGTGGTGTGGGGAGGGCTTTGGGGTTTCGGAAAATAAGAAGATTTGATCGTGGGGGTTGTGTTTTTTTTTGACGGCCATCGGGGGGGGTTTG
>MU865035.1:0-17025 GCA_033576145.1 Cladorrhinum samala | reverse complement strand
TTTGCCCCTTTTTCCTTTTAATTTAATTTTAAACCCCTTATTTTGGGTTTTTATTTTTTTTTTTTTTTTTTTTTTTTTTTTTTTTTTTTTTTTTTTTTTTTTAGAGGTCGGGGTACGACTTACCGGTTGCGCCAAAGACTACGATGTCATACTGGCGGTTGTGATTATTGTTGACGGCCATGGCTGCAGGGTGCTTATTTCACCACAGAATTTGTGTTGGCGATACCAACCAAATGACTCTACTTTGGAAGTTTGGGTTATGATATGTGATTTTTCAGCCCCAATCAACAACGGAGTGGAGTGGCGACACTGAAAACCGGCAAAGGCGCACCACGCTCAATCTTTCAATGAACTGATCAGGAGAAGTGAGCGCATTCCAGAGACGAAGCTCTCCTATTTATTCTCAATAAAACCCAACAGCTGAATTTTTGCGAATGCGACCCGCTATCGGTTTCTCGATGGCCCATCCATAACGTTTTTGGCTCAACAGCCGTGGTCCAAAACCTCTGGAGAGCAGCTCCGCAACCTAGTATTGAAAGTGCATCATCGAATTGGACCCTTGCAACAGCAAGATCACCAGAAGCGGCAAACATCTCCGCGATGGCTTTTTGGGGGCCGCGGCAGCCTTTTTCGCATTCACGAGGTCGTCGAAATCAAAGGCATCAAGGTATAATCCGATTTTTCTACTTGGACGTCTTTCTCTTACCTTCCACCTCTGTTGCCATACCAACCCAATAAAGAGGTACCCTGATTCTTTGTAGCCTTTGCATGCGAATCCACAAGCCTATGCAAAATTCCGAGATGTAACAAGAGATTTCGACCAACATATGGCATTTTGGATCCGCGCGGGTAGATAAAAATGTCATGATGTGTTCTTGGGGTCTCATGTAGATGCAAAAGATTCGGAACAAGACAGGCGCACTCAGTGGGCTTGGCGGACGGGACCTTGTCTCAAACGTTCCGCCGCCGAAGTTCCTGATCTGGATGAAGTGAGGGCGCACCCGGAGCAATTATTGGAAATATGAATACCACATCCACTCTCAGAAATTACCATTGTTTATTCGAGGGTGATGAGAGTGCCCACCTGAACCGATGATCCGGAGCTTCCTGTTTCAACAAGTTAGACTCTGGAATCCATTATCTGCTGCAGTGACTGCCTTTCTTGGAGGCAGAGAGATAAACACAAAAATGGTATCTGGACTGTCTATCTACCCAAGGTAGGCAGGTCCCAGAATTATCGGATACTGTAACAATCAACATATTTGTTCAGAATATCTGGGTATTTTGTTCATCGAGGTTCGCAGAATCCACTTCACCAGGGCTGCGAAAGCTAATCCCTGGTAATGTGGGCTGTGTTCCTTCATAAACCAAGACGGTCTGCATCAGCTGGTATCTTCCATGTCTCCCCTCACCGAATTTGGGGGAGAATTCCCTCTGGCACTCAACTCAGTTGCTCGTGTAAAAATGTGACTGTAAGAATGGGTGGTGCTACTGTGTGGTGTGTGACCTTGCCTGTTGACGCCAACCTGATTGGCCCGTGCCTCCCAGTCTGCGCTAACACGGAGCACCGCCAAAAAGGCACCTCGCTGGTCCCGCAGCGTTTCTTTCTTCCCTTTCCCTCACTTTTCCCAGAGCACCCCTCTTTGAATCCCAGCAGTCATCTGTCAGTCAGACGTTCCCTACCACCAAAAACCCACCGCAGCGACACAACCACTTACACCATAAACCCACCCGCGCAAGGCAATCGAACCAACAATCGACAATCAGCAGCAATCAAGCCCGCCCGCCAGCCAGGAATTAAAAAAAAATACCACCAAAAAAAAACCCAAAATCTTCAATTTCTCCCTTTTTATTTTTATAAAGTCGAGGAGATCATTTTACATGACTCCCCGACGGCTCTTCAGTCTTGGGATTTTGATCATTTCGGCTCAGGGCCGCTGCTCGCCATAAGAAGCCAACCACACGACGCCATGGCTGACCAGTGCATTGTCTGTCTAGAGAATCTAGACGTTGAGACTAATCCAGATGCAATCCCCCCAACACAACAACAGCTTATTGAAAAACTCCGGGACGAACACGCACGGCTTGCAGTTGAAGATCCCGATGCACTTGCAGAGCTTAACGAAAAGAGCACCGCCTCAGCTCTTGACAGCAACAATAACCATGTTGCCCAAATTCCCGTCTGCGGTCACATGCTGCATGACGCCTGCTTAAGAGAATGGAGCGAAAAGGCCAACAGCTGCCCAATCTGCCGCCAAACGTTTCACATTGTTACCGTCTTTGACAAAGTTGGAGGTAAGTTTTTGACTTTCAAGGCGCTCGCCACATTTTGGAGCCGTTGCAAGGAACCTATCTAATGCAAGACTCTTTTTACTCGCAGGACAATACCTGTCGACCCGCCGAGTCGAGGACAAGAAGCAGGTGGTCGAGTTCGATCCGCAGCTCCTAAACTACATTGACAATGAATTGGAGGAAGAGGACACACCTTGCCCTGTATGCGATTCAGCAGATCACAAGGAAGTTCTACTCATTTGCGATGGCTGCGAGACCTGTTACCACACGTTTTGCATTGGCCTCGACCGGGTACCAGAGGGGCCATGGTTCTGCATGGAGTGCGTGCACTCGTTTGGACCTGAGATTGTTCAGCCTGTAGACAACAATCCAGGCAGCCAGGGCCGTGGCATCGCCGGTCAGCGGTATTTCTTCCCTCGCACCCAAGCCAGCATGAGGCGGGCCAGGCAGCGAGCTCGTTCAGACGAATGGCAAGGTGCTTGGGGGCGAATCACTGGGCGGATATGGGATGCACTTGAATTGGACCTCGACTACCAAGACGAAGATGATTCAATGGTCTTTGAGGGCCTGCGGCGATCACAGCAGCTGCGCGAGCGCGAGCGCCAGGAACACCAACGCTGGCAGCAACGTCTGAATATCGCCAGTCGATTGGGTGCAAGAGAGGTCTTTGCAAATAATATGCCCAGTCTCATGGCCCGCCCACAACCCCCGCCACCCCCGCCGCAAGAAACCCGTGAGGAGCAGCTGGCCTGGGGCGCGTTGGAGAAAGCCAGAGAGTCAGAGAGCAGGAAGCGGAAATCACGTTCGGGGACGGCCGAACCAAACGATGAGCCACAACATGAGCCAGAGAGGAAACTGAAGCGGCCGCGCACCCGGCGTGTCACCACGACCCAGAATGGCGAACTGTCTTCTGCGGCGAGAGAAGGTCTCTCGACCAATGGACAAAATCAAGAGGCGTCTTCTTCTTCCGATGCAGCCAGTTCAAGACCGGCACCAATTGCATCACCAGAAGCGCCACCAACATTCTTATCTTCATTACTTAAAGAAGTCGAGATGAGTACACCTTTAGACGAGGAGAATCTTCGCAGCATATATGGCCCGATTCCAGGAGCCAACGATGTTTCGTCACCGGTTCGCTCTCTCTCCCCGCATAGTCATGGGTCTCTTACCCCGCCTCCCGGTCGGTCAACTTCTCCCCATATGACTCTCAGTTCTCATATTGCGCCCATATACCCACCCGCAAACTATTCGCCAACTAGAGCCTCATCTTCAAATTCCATCCAGCCTTCTCGATCAACGTCTCCTAATAAGCAAGCCTCACGTGGCGGTAAGACGTCACCTGAAAACAGCGACTCGGAGCGACGAGGTCGGAGGCATCGACAGGAGCCTTATCATCATGGTCCTCTTGAGATACGCCAGCCGCAGCCTCGACGAACGATGGGAGTGCTATCAAACTCGAGTCCGGAGCAGCGACATCAGCATCATTCACCCACGCGGCATTCTCTTCCGATCGAGTTGAAACAGAACATCAGCAGGATTGTGAAGAGTGCACTCAGCCCTCATTGGCACTCCAATCAACTCACGTCAGAACAATACGAAACCATAAATCGTGATATATCTAGAAAGATTTATGACGAGGTGAGAGATCCAGCTGCCGTTGGGGAAGAGACAAGACAAAGCTGGGAGAAGCTTGCAACACAGGAAGTGGCGAGGGCTATTGCGTCGCTGAAGGCTTAATGGTTCCGTTTCTGGAATACTGGCTATGTGCGGCGTCAGGGTGTTTCTTTAATTTTCAATTCCATGTCCTTTTTTTCCTTTTTTTTGGGGGGGCGGGGGGGTGTTCTTTCTCAATTTGAAGTTCTCGAGGCACTAGCTGTGCCTAGAATGGCATGGCATGGCATGGTTTGGCATGATGAGCATTGAGCAGCTGATTCATGGAAATTTGGAATTCGTGTATTTACTCCTGTGAGATCGGCGTTTCTTTTATTGGGCATTACTTTGATCGGATAAGAAGGGAGTTGTTTGGCGCAATAACATACATACATTATCAATGACAGACCAGGATACCCGGACGGGTGGCTTCGTCTAGAGAAGGAGAGGGGGTTCAATAACGGTTCCAGCAGTTTTTGGTTTTTCTCTTTGTTTTTTCTCATTTTCATGACTTATTTTCTTTACTTCTTGGTTTGAGTACCTACCTAGTCAGCATTCTAAAAGAGCTTTTTTTTTTTTTTTTTTCACGTGGGGGGGCTTTTTTTTGGGTGTTTTTAGTGTGGATGATGATGGGTGGCGAACTGGATTTGAGGATATACCAATCGTGACGGGGCACAGAGAACCTTGATGGGTTGATCATAAAGGCTACGATGATATCAAATTTAGAACCGGGAGGTTTGGGGCTTTGTATTTGTTTAATTTGGGCGATTTGTACACTATTTGCCAACATATCGACAGAGGTTAAGAATCTCTGTTGTCTTTGCATGGAGGGGATACTGGCTTACAAGTTCGTGGACTCGCAAACCAAATCATACCTTTTGGGCCTCGCCCGCCAGGGTCCGTCCCTGTATTACTCATGGGGTCTTAACCATCCCAAATGACCGTAGGTTGCAGACTCTAATAATAATAGTAGTGGCGGCTGAGAGAACCACTTGAACCAATAAGTCCAATCTAACTACACACAGACCAGTCGCTGCGTCTTATTCTCATCAGTCGGCATAATCGACACGTCAACCCTGGTCGACAGGACAGGTAATGTAAAGCGAGGCGAGACGTGAGACTCGTCCGAAGGTCCGGTTCGAAGGGTTTTCGGAACTGTGAATGCCCATGCAGACGTGCGGATATGGTTGGCCTCAATTCCCGGCTCCTGTCTGGACAATTGGTGGATGAAATTGGGTGTACCAGCCGTGAACGAGATGATTCCCACTCCTGCCCCCTCCCCCCCTCGCTACTCCCAAAAAAAAAAAACACAAATCAAGAACACATATGGCACGTAACAAGAAATGTCAGCAGCAACTATCTAACAGCTACCCGGTAGGAAATTTAGAAGGCCTTTCGGCGCAGGTGCCGCTAGCGAATTAAGCTGCTTGTGTTTCATTCTGGGCACTCGTAAATGATCAGGGTATTTTGGGGGAGATAAAACGACCTTGAAGATAAGGTGGTGCCATGAGATTGAAGAAAAAAAAAAAGGAAAGGAATTGGAAAGGAACTCTGGGTTGTGGTGAAAAATACATATACCCCCCCAAACATGAGAGTGGGGTAGCTGCTGCGAAATTGGGAAGGCGGTGAAAGTTTTACGGCAAGGGGGACAAGCTCAAGGACGATTTGGAAGTGGGGCCTCGAGGGCGCAAGGTGGGAAAAAGTTCACGGGGAACGTGCACGCATTGGCTCTTCTGGTTGATTTGCTTGCCCGCGAATTGGAGGAGGACATAGAGGAAGGGAAGTCATATACGAAGAAACTGACCTGCTGGTACATCCTCTTGGTCGTGGGAGGATATAGGGGTCCTCCATTTACCGTTGCAAAAGGGAAAAGGTAAAAAGAAAAAAAAGAAGAAAAAAAGGCAAAACCCGCAGCCATGATTTCGGCGCCATCAAGAAGAGGGCCTGCCCTTTTGCTGAGGAGTAAGTTGATTTATATCCCACTCACACAATCGCATAGCTTTCTATACTCACCAGTTACTTCTCCATCCAGACTCCAACAGACTCTGTCAATGCGCCGGCAGGAGTTCCTCCTCCTCCTCCCTCCCCATCCGATTCTACTCAGCCGAGGCCTCAGCAGCGTCACCACAATCCACAACCGCACAAGCCTCCTCCTCACTACCACCTGCACCACCGCCTCCTCCCTCAACCGCCGCCCAAACCCCGAAAATCTCCTCTTCCCCGTCCCCTTACCGCATCAAATCCGGCGTCATTCTTACGCGCCCTCCAATCCTAACCCGCACCTCCACGCCCTTCGAATCCAGCTTCTACCTCTACCAAAAACGCCTCAACGAGCGTCTGTCGGCGCCGTTCCGCAAAGACTTCTACTTTAAGCAGGACACGGCCACCGATCTCGACTGGAGAATCAAGCTCAAAGAGCGCCACGGAGTCCCCGCGAAGGATATCGGTCGGTACAACCCGCGCGGCCGCATGTCATGGAACGATGAAGTGCTTGTTGGATCCACGACGTCCAGTCCGGAGTACATTGTTGATGCTTTGCTCAAGGACGCAGAGGTCAGAGTATCGGAAGACGGCGAGGAGATCGCTCCCGAGGAGAGGATCCCCGTCGAGAGGCCTCTGCCCAGGACGACGGAAGCGGACGAGAAGGGGGATGTGAAGAGGCTGGACAGAAAGCTGGACGAGACCTTGTACCTCGTTGTCAAGAAGGATGGAGGGGAGAAGAAGAAAGAAGGGCAGTGGGGTTTCCCTGAGGGACAGGTCTTGACTGAGGAGGGTTTACATCAGGTTAGTTTTTTTTTTTTTTTTTTTTTTTTTTCCTGTGTAAGAGGGGGAAAAAATGGAGGGTGCTGGTTGCTAATTACGAATATAGACCGCGGCAAGAGTCTTGACTGAGAGCGCGGGACCAAACATGAACACCTGGATCGTCGGTCGTGTCCCCGTGGCGCATCGCGTCACTAAGCCCAGCCTCGGGGAGGACGGCAAAACCGTCAAGGAGCTTGGCGAAAAGACATTTTACCTCAAGGGCCGCATTATGGCCGGCCAGGCCGACTTGAAAGATAACAAGCACGGCTTGACGGATTACAAATGGCTTACCAAGGATGAACTCAAGGCTGTATTGAGCGAGGAGATGTATGACAGCGTCAAAGGGATGTTGGAGTTGAGGTAGAAAAAAACGGGAGACATGACCCAATTAAAAAGAGAAAAGAAAGGAAAAGAAAAGAGACAAAAAAAAAAAAAAAAAAAAGGAGAAAAGTGAGTGGAACAAACAATGAAATGTTTGTATGTATAAGATTCTGCTCTACGTTGTGTATTATAATACTCTTAGAGGTATATGTAGGCTTATTATGTACGATTTTGAGCATGATGCTGAGAAAAAAAAAAAAAAGGAAAGTCATTTTGGCTTTGATTACACATCATTTTTAATGGTAGGTATGCCAGGCATATACGATTGAAAAACGCAGTGAAATGATTTAGTCTGAAAATCAGATACATGTATGCTTAGCTCCGTGCATTCAAGGGGTTCAGCGAATTTAACTTAACAACATCGTAGTCCCATGCTTCTCGAAACAATCTGGGGGTGTGTGTGTGTGTATGAGGGAGAGAAAAAAGAAAGTAAAATAATGCCCATGCTATGCTACCTTACTCCCCACAAAACAAATGTATGCTCCGAATCACCAAACTCCCAAACCTAGCCTCATATGAGTGTTTATGTCTAATCCACGCCAACATACAGATCCACAATGATATTTACAATGGCCACCAGAATCTCCGCGGCAATCAGGACAATCACTGTACCGCCACATTAGTATGTTATCATCATGATTTCTCTGGAGCAGGCTTACCGATCCATTCCAGCTTCTCACCGTGACCATGACTCAGCTGATCCTTCAACACCGCCAACAAATCAGCAATAACGTCCAGCCGCTCAGTCAGCAATCCAACGCGCTGGTCCATCTCTAGATAACTCCTAACAGCCTGGTAGACAGGCTCAAGCTGAGGCTCAACCCAAAACAGCTCAGGAGTATCCAGCACCGACCCATTCAGATGGATACTAATTCTCAGAATGAACAGCTCGCCAATTTGCATATTGATCTGGGATCTTGACAAATCAATTTTGCCCGTCAACGCAATTTGTGTGGGAATGTCCTTGCATGTGTCGATGGTGGAAGCGATCAGCTCCTCAAACAACGAAGTCTAGAAACAGGAGTTAGCATCAATCCTGACGATTAGAAAGAGGAAAAGATCCTCGTACCTTTACGCTCTGAGCCAGCGCGTGCGAGATTGCGAGTTTGGTCATGTAGTTATGCTTATCCCTCAAAGTGATGAAATCGTTGTAAATTCGCGCCTGGTACTCCTGTGTGTAGTAAAAATTGAACTTCTCTGTTTCGACGTCGTCCGGGCCCAGCTTTTCCACTTCGAATTTCGCAATCTCCTTGAGGAATTTTTGTTCCTGTGCGGCCGTCATTCCCCATATCACTACCACGCCGTAGTTGAACAGAAACAGCTCGGGGGTGTGGACTGCTGTGTCGAAATCTAGGAGGTCGTCGGTGCTAATGACATCTTCTTGGTGGTTGATAACCCCGTTGCTGCCGTTGAGATCGATCAAGTCGTCCCTGTGAAATGAACCGGTTTCTGAAACTCCACCGGTTGAGTGCCTCCTCTCGGTGGTCGGCCTGGGATTATGATGTTGCTGTTGATGTGCTGCTTGCTGCTCGACCTGCTTCAGACTGTAGCTGTAGGGAGTGTATATACATTCGTCGATGAGCTTCGGGTTCGCTCCACGACCTTTTCCTCTTCCCTTCAGGAACCGCATCAACCCATCCATTTGGTAACGATTCGCGGTACAGTAGGCGGTTACACGGGGCAGTCGGTCTCGGTCCGCCTTTCCTAGTCTTGCGGCATCTCGCCTGGCCGTTGGGTCCTTGATTCGTGTGTATTGCGAGTAGACCTCCCTGCCGCTTTCCTCATCTGCGCCCTCATCTTCCAATTCTGGATTAGGCAAGAGCTTGAGTTTTTGTGCGTTCTTCGTGCTTCGTTGAGGGCCAATCTTGGGAAGAACGTGTTGGCCTGCGGCGGCGATCAGGGGAAGGCCACCGCCGGCTGCGGAATTGGCGCCGCTCAAACCTCCTCCTACTCCGCCGCCGTGGCTATTGCGCCGGCGAAGTTTGTTGTTGAGGGCTGAGAGCATCGGAGGACCACCTCCTAGACCGCCAGTGCTGATTGCAGAGGAGCTGGATGGGGATGGAGGAGTTTGGTGGTGATGCGAGTAATGTTGTTGAGTGGCACGTAGTTGGCGGTAGGCATTTTCTGGCTCGATGGTCTTTGAGACGGGATTCGGGTTGAACGTGACAGTTCGCGTAGGCCTTGGTGGTCGGTTGGATTCGGGGGACGAGGGGGCAATGAGAGGCGTGCTCTCCGTCACCGTGCTGCTCGCCATTGTATACAATTGGGTGTGGATTCACACGAGATAGGGACCGTAATTCGGATTCTGGAGATGTGATTAGCCGAGACAGTGCCTGCGTGTGTGTCTGTGTGCGCGTGCGTATGTGTGTGTGTGTGTGTGTGTGTCTCGGTGTTTCTTTCCTCCAAGGTAATTTTGATATCGGATCTACCGTGGTGTTCCGCCAGGTCGAAATATCCTTATCAATTGGTGGTGTTGATTGGCGAGATATCCGTGGATGGATCAAAAAAAGAAGAGTAGCCAATCTTGGAAAGTTTGGAGAATCGGCTGATGACGTCTGGACAATGTCTGCAGTGCCCAGTGTGCCAAGCCGACGTCGATGTGGTAGGCCGAAACGATGCGGGGTGCGCTAAAACATTTGCGTCTTCAGTGGATTTGTCGCCCAAGCAAGCAATCCTTGGCTTCCTGCATTTACGTACACCTGCATCTAAATCTAGTGTTTTTTCTTTTCTTTTTCAAGATGCAATCATAAAGCTATTACTCAAGGAGCTCAATGAAATATGTATATCCCTCTCAATTGCCAAAGCAAGACTCTACTTGGGTTCTTGACGGCTATCTGTGCCATGTATATCAGGCGCACCTCACATGGACAAGCCGATGAGTTCATTGAAGATGCAAGCTCTGTTGAAATACTCAGATTAATAGCTGGTGGCATACCCTTTAAGGCACAGATATTTCGAGGCTCTTCGTAAAAACCTCGCCCCAAGTCTTGAGGAGATAAGAAAAGCTTCAGCCTAACTTCAATCAACCCCGAAAGAAAAAAAAAAAAAAAAAAAAAACCCTAAAAAAAAAAACCCCCCCTTGGAAATTCTCACTTATTCATCATCTTCTCTCCTCTCAACTTCTTTTCTAAACTCATTCCTCCTCGCTTATATCAAGGTCAACCTCAAGACCGTCGTCCTCTTCAAGCTTATCGCCATTCGCTTCATCCTCTCCCTGTTCGTCTTCCTCTCCGCTCACCTTGTTCTTCCCCCGAGCTCTCCTCAAGATTCCACCATCATCATCCTCCCTCGTGACGATCCCACTCAGCTCAACAGGCCCTTCTAACTCTGTAGCCACCACCTGCATATTCACGCACAGCAACCCCTAGTTCCCGGCGAGTTCAGCAGGAGGCGCCCAACTCCACTCCACGCCCATGTCGCAGCCAACATCAAGAAGTTTTGCTTCCTTGAACTGAGCCTGCAGCTGTTCCAAGTAGGTATTAAACTCTCTGTTGGCAGCCGGACAAGCATCGACTCTGGGCTGGGCAATCTCACAAAAGATGTTCAGCGCAGCCTGGTTGGCTATCGCGGCGGTCGTGTAGCTATTGTGAAGTCGGGGTTCCCACTCGATTTGGTCAAGTAAGGGCAACGAAGGGTCTAAGCCGGGCTGAATATCATCATCCTCTTCACCCCCGTCATCGCCGTCATCGTCCGTGTCGTCGTTCTTCTCTCGGCCTTGAATGTAGAATGGAAGGAGCTGTCGAAGTCGTTGGGCCCTATCTAGCGGTTCCTGCTCGCCTTGCTCATCTGCCTCGATCTGTGCAGTTTGTCCTCGAGCGTAATTTTTGTCTTCCCCTGCGTTGTCTTCCTCCCCGTCGATATCCATCGCCTCCCCATTCGTACCTGCGTTCTCATCCTGAATATTTCCATTCTCCTCGCCCGCATGTACATTATCATTTTTCCCATCTCCATCCTCGGCTTCTGCATGATCTTTACCCCCGCCCACTTGCGCGCCCACCATGCTTCCACCACAATTCTCGGCCCCATCGTCTTTTTCCTCCTCATCGACATCCATCGCGCTCTCCTCATCGTTCTGCTCTTCCCCGGGAACATGCCCTCCCTCATTTGCCTTCTCGGTTTTATCCTCCCTTCCTTCCTCCCGAACCCGCGCCTTCACCTTCCCTACCACCACCCACACGTCCCACCTCATCCGTTTATAAACCGCGCTCCTCCCCTCATCAACCGTAACCTCCTTTCCCCTCTTCTTCTCCACCGTCTTCAGATCCTTGACCTCCTTCACAACCCACCACATCTCCTCTTCCCCTCCATTATACGCTATCTCGCCCTCGATATACCCTGACGCCATGCCTGCTCCGCCACGGTACCCCGTTTCCTTCGGCGTTCCATCGTCGTCTTCATGCGTGACAATCTCCCATCTCCGACCGACGACATCCTTCTTGGGCTTCTGGATCGCCGCCAGGGCGAAACGGTTCGCCTGGTAAAGCGAAAAGAGCTCTGCCACGCGGATTTGCGATCCCGGTCCGGGGTGGGCGACCGCTTTGCGGGTGCGCAGGACGGTGTAGATCGCGATGAGCCCGTCCGGCCCAATGATCATGGAGGCAGGGATCTTTTGGGTGCTAACGGCCGGAGGACTCGGAGGGGACGAGTCGCCATTATCGCCATCGTCTGAGAATGATGAATCGGGGGGCGGCGGAGTCGATGAGGTTGAGGGGGCTGGGGATGGTGATGGACGCCGGAGGGAAGGTCTTCTCCCGCCGCGAGCATTGATTGGTGCGCAGATCTTATTCTCGAGACGACAGTTGTTGCAGTTGGGCGCCCCTGAACAGTTGGTCTTGTGAAGGCCGTGGCAACGCTTACAGCGATTGGGTCTGGCTTTGGACTTGGGCTTCGTGGGGGGCCGTGGAATGCTGGTGTAAAAGGGAGGAGGGGGAAGAGGGCGTCCGTGAAGGTGAGAGCTTGGTTGTCTTGGGTTGCTGTGACTCGCGTTGGTCTCTCTGACGGGATTCTTCGCTTGGAGTAGGGCGGTTCGAAGTGCATCCTCACCTCGAGTGTGGGTAGGCTGGCGAGCGTGTTCCTCTTGATAGTTGTAGCTAGGCAGGCCATCTATAATCTGCGTAGTACGTCGCTGCGGTTGGGTAGCCCGAACTATCTGCTGGAAATGCTCGACGGGGTCGTCGATATAGCCAGTCCGCTGACCTCTTAGCATTTTCTGGGTAGTAGTGTGCCCATTTTCTTCTGCGTCTTCTTCAAGGAAATCCGCTGTAAGGTGATGGCCCGGGCCTCTCGGCTGGTGCCTCCCCTGCTCTTGTCCCACTCGCTGCCCTCTTTGCTGTTCCCTTAGTTTTCGCTCCCTCTCTAGAACGTTAATTCTCTGAAACTCTTTCTCCATACTTTCAGCCGAGAGCCCTTGGCCTCGGCGTCTGCGAGCTCGTGGCTCGCGGCACTTGATCTCCTCAATGTGAGTTTTGGCTTTGGTACCAGCCATGATAGGGGTGTGCTTGATGGTACGATATGCCTGTCGATCTGCCTCGCGAACTTCGTCAGTCATCCTGGGCCTGTAATCTGTGCGCGGTCTCTGCTGGGCTCTGAGGGTTTCAAGGATGGGGTCTCTGCTGGTATTTTGAGTGGCCCCCGGGTACTGGCTTCTCGCCTCCCTACGTCGATTCTCATGACGACTTTCCTCTTGACGCCGGCGCTCAGTCCGATTATTCTCTTGCCCGGATGCCTCCCTGCGCCGCTCCTTGCGACGGCGTCTTTCATGTTTGGAGTCCAACTTTCTAGACCTCCTCGATTCCTTGGTGCGCTCAGTACCAGCCTTTGCAAACTGAACGCTGCGGTGTCGGCTATTGATCGGTGGGGAGGACGCAATAACCGAGAGGGATCCCGCCGAACTGGCATTCTGGGATATCTGAGAAGCCTGCCGTTCCAACTCCCGTATCTTCTGAAGAGTTTGTTGCCTTTCTCTCTCTTTGGCCTCCCGAGAGCGTTTGACGCGATGTTGAGGGTTGGTCCCGGCATCAGAAACACCCGTCAGCTGAGTTTCGTTGAAACTGGAAGCGTGCTGGGTTGAGAAACCAGTCTGAGTGCTGCTTTGAAGGAACCTCCATCCAGCTAAACTGTCCCTATTGTCTTGATTTGTAGTCATCCGTGGGCGTGCAAGAGCCAACGCTGCGAGGCTTCCTTGGACTGGGACAACATTCTGGGTGCTCGAAGATCGGGATTCAGGCGCGTCATTGTTACGGCATTTGCGTAGGGCAGCTAGCGGATCGTTATCATCCTCGTTGCTGTCGTTCGAGACGTCGTCATTGCGTGCCATATGGCAGCGGTCGTCGAGGATATGATCGGAGGTATCTTCTAAGCGTTAGTATTGTAGTTTCGGAGGTATTCCGGCTTCGACTGACCGAGGTGTTGAGAATCACGAGACTTGGCGTCAAGTGATGTTTGCGGCGGAGAAACGCCCGAGGATAAGCCTTGAGTGGGTTGGGATATAGCCGCCAGAGAACCAAGGTTCAAGAGTGAGTCGTGGGAGGGCGGGCCTTCAACCACTGGCAGAGTTCCTTGAGTGTCTCCAAATCCTTCAGAGACTGGTGAGGTTATGTCAGCCATGACATTTGGAAAGCCCCAGCTCGAAGCGAGAGCTACCTGTGTCAAATCTTGACCACCATCATCTCGAACGTGGTTGGCGCCTACAGGGCGATCCTGTGGACCTCTTGAAGACATGCCAACTCCCACACCGAGTCTCGCTCAGTTCGTTTGGCAGCGTAGCTTTGGGTGAACCAAATAAAGTCGTACGAAGCCTTCAGAGTAACCGATTTAGTCCCAGAAATGAACAGTTTAGCTTGACAAGAGGAAAATGTCCGCAAGAAGATAAAGCATGGTCTGAAAGAAGCTAGCTCGAAGCAGCCTCACGAAATAAATCACGTATGAATGAATATTTATATGGCTCCTAGTTTGAGGATGAGAAGCGTTAATTGACGTGGAATTGCCTTGTTGAAGAAGTCGGGGATTGATTATATTGGGAAAGAAGTTCTTGAAAGCAATGAGGCTATATATGAAGAGATAGAGCTGAGGTGTGTTGAAGGTTAGAGTCGATTGGTCCAATTTCGCAAGAAGGAAAGTGCGTAGATGTAAGACAAGCATATATGGTAAATTGGTGAGAGAGAAGTTTGGATGAAGTGAAGAAAGCTATCTAGGTACCCGACGGAATGAAGGTCAGCGCTTTGAACGGAAATTCTCAGGGAGAGGGTTTGGTTATGGTATGGAATCAACCGTTGCCGAATGAATTTCGGTAATGATATGGTTGGAGGTTCGATCCAGGGACCCAGTGCTTTAAAAAAAAAAGACGAATAGGTGCTTGAGGAAGCCCGTAGAAAGAAAAGTTGAGACGAAAGAGATCGAGAAAGGTGGGGTGAGACGAAAATTATGAGACGATCAGCTTATGAGAGCAAGGACAAGAGCTAGGATTGTGGGAAATGGGTTGCTATAGGGAATCTTGACTGTGAGAGGACGGTTTTGGTTCTAAAAAGGCCCAGATGAACGACTTTAGACGACTTTAGACAAAGGAGACAAAATTTGCACAGCACAACTCCCTAGAGCGAATTATGATGACAAGAGGGGGGAAGCACGTGTTATATCATAACGAAATGCAAGAGTGGAAAGCATATTAATGGCGGGAAAGGCACGGAAAGCATCAATCCTGCATCCAAATCTGGAACTCAGAACGCGGTATCGAATCGAAAACCTCGTGGTCAAAACTACACTGAGAGAGAAAAGAACGTCGAGCATATACATTACCGCCCACGCTTTAATATCTAATTCCTATTCAATCAAGCTTCCTCGTTCCATTTCCTTACCCGTATCGCATCATTCCGGATCAGGAGCACCCTCGGATTCAGCTGCCTGTTTGAGCTGCTCAATCTTCGCTCTGCCTTCCTCAGTAGTAGCATCCAGGATCTCCTCCTCTATACTCAAGATACCAGCCTAAGTCATTAAAGTCAGCATCCCTATCTCCTCCAATCAGAAACCTAGGGCATTCATTCAGCACTCACCTCACTAAACTTTTCGATCAGAGCCTCAGCCTCCTCCACATTCATCTTCCCCAATACCTTGTTCACTTCATCCAGGCTCTTAGTCTCAATCGCCTTCTGCATCTCGGGCTTGAATGATTCAAAGATGGCTCTTTGCGCCTGCACCTCGGGATCATCACTATCCTTGGGTGGGATGGAGATATTGATCACGGTCCCCGGCTCGACAGCCTGCAGCTGGATCTGCTCGACACCCTCAGTCTTACCCTCGGCTGCATCCTTGGCTCTTTGGAGGTTGATTTCTCTTGATCGAGTCTTGATCTTCATGTATGTTTCCTGAACATCCTTGAAGAATACATCTTGAGCTTGATGGCCCTTAGTCGTGATACGCTTGAAGAACAAGGCTACGCCATCGCGCCCCAACGCGCGGCAGTACTGAATGAGAAGGGCCTGGTGCACGCAATTTCGAGCGAAGTCATCCCTGTTCTCGAGCTGGGCGTCGAAGGCCATGACTAGGAGACCATCTGTTTCCTTTTCGGTAAGGATTTCTGGGTGCTCAGAGAGGAAGGCATGCGATTGGCGATACTCGGTCGATTTGATCTGTGCGAACTGTTTGGCAGCAGGCGAGGCGTTGATTTCTTCGTCCTCGTCGTCATCGCCATCGCCGCTGGATGACGGAGCAGGGAGGGATGTGGTAGCGGGATAGTTGGGGTTGAGCAACTCGACTTTTGATCCCGACTCCTTCTTGCCGGTTGATGATGAAGAGGATGCCTTGTTGATATGTGAGCTGTCAAAACCTGTGTGGATGCTTTCGCTTGTGATCTTGCGGTGTTCCTCTTTCTCGAGCTCGTCAAGCTTCTTGAGCAACTCTTTCTGGAGGTTCTCAACCTTGTCAAGGTGTTCCTGGACTTCGGCTACCATGCCGTCATATCTCTTGTCCCCCTCAATCTTCTTCTCGTCTAGGGCTTGATTGACCTGGTCCAACAAGGTTGCCATCATCTTGGTGTAGGTAGGCAGCTTTTCCTCGGCGTTGTGAACACCAGCGGGCCGCGGGGGAGGCTGATCATCCTTGGGGTCGAGCCCAGTAGCGGACTCCATGACAGCTTGAAAAGCGACCTCAGCTGGATTCCTCGTCTTGGCCTCGGAGGCATGGCTCTTGAGCGAGGCTAGGAGGCCCGAGATGCGCTTGATAAGGTTGTCATTGATGATGCGCTCGTACTTCAAGGTCTCAATCTGCTGCTTGCGCTGCTGGCGCTCCATGTGAATCTGGTTCTGCTTGGCGCGGATAAAGGAGCGCTTGTCGACATTGGGATGGACCTCGATATCCGAGTCATCGCTGAGCTCGAGCGCATCCTGGGGCAAAGGGTGTTAGTATCTGGTCGGCGGGACAGAAGGATTGGAGAGCAAGGAGAGCTCCAGGAATTTCTTGATGACATACCCACTTGCTGTAGTCTACTGGCATCTTGGCTATGTTGCTGATATCAACCAAGCTTTAGGATCAGTTGATTCTGAAATAGAAGACAAAACCTGACCAACAAAAAAAAATTATGAACCAAGTTGAAGCTTTGTTTCTTCTCGGGCGCCCGATCTTCTTACTGGGAGAAACAGCCTTGCCCCGCAGTTGCGAGGATAGTGGGGTAGCTTCTCGAAGCATCTGCTTGCATCAGAGGTTCCCGACTCCAACTCCCAGGCATCCGGCACGGTTTCATAAGTCCATCCATTCCTTTACACCATGGCCATCAGATTCACTAGGTATATGCTATAACTGGGCTTCGAAAAAGAGGGCGGAAACACCCCCCCCCCCCCCCCCCACAACAAAAAAACGCAAAAGCCTAGAAGGACAAGGGGCGCCGAAGGAACCGGCCCCACAAAAAAA
>MU865034.1:28576-115962 GCA_033576145.1 Cladorrhinum samala | reverse complement strand
TGTCGTATCATACCTTGAGTGCTACCCTGTACCGTGTACCCAACCGTTTCCGCTTGCAGTTGCAAGCCAAGTCCTTTCTTGGCCTTGCTCCTTGGTACTCGCCAACCCTGCAGCTCAACATTATTTAATAATTTAGTTAAATCGTTCGATCTATTTATTTATTTGGGGATGGAACGTTGTTAAAAGTTTCGACTTAATATTAAGTCGTATTATTAGGGTCTGCTAGAATTTGGATATAAAAAGCTTATTTTTATTTAAAATAATGTTATCTAATAGCTTATATTAGCTTATAATATTCTATTTAAAGAGGTAGGTTAGTTATTTTACTATAATAGTTTCTCTAAATAAAAAGAAATAGGCTTATTTAGTAAGTCTATTTATTATTATCTAGATAAAGTTGTATTTAATATTGGTTTTATCTAGTATTGTTAAGTTAGAGAGTTTTATAATAAAGTCTATTAAAATAGATCCCTAAGTTTGTTCTGGTATAGAGAAGGGTTTAAGGAGTCTATAAGGTTTGTGTCTTAATGTTTTACTCTTAATATATATCTTATATTCTTTAACTACCTTTTCTATAATTTTTTTTATTCCTGGGAAAACATAATATTATTATATACGTTTAAGTATTTTCCAAATTCTTAAATATCCTTCTAGCTTATTATTATAAAGCTTAGTTATATACGCTCTCTATTAATATAGAGGTATAAAAGCTTTATTATATTACTATATTAGGTCTTTATCTGCAGGCCCGGCCCGTAATCCCAGTTCGTCCCATTCCTTATTATCTAATATAAGGTCCTATTGCTTTATTTAAAACTTAAATCCTTCTTATTTTATATAGTAGGTTCTTATATAGTCTTCCTAAATCTAGATCCTATATTCTAATATCCCGTCCTTTTCTCTAAAAAGGGGAGCTATATTAATTTTTTTATTACCCTTATAGTCTAGTTTTTTATTAAATATATCGGCTCTAATATTCTCTTTTCTTTTAATATAATAAATACAAAAGTTAAATAAAGCAAGGAATTTAGCCTACCGTATTTATCTCGGACTTAATTTCTTTATAATAAAATATTTTAGATTCTGGTAGTTAATAAACATATTAACCGGGTTCTTTATTCCGTTAAGGTAAGGTTTTTATTTATTAAATGCCTTAATAATAGCTATTAGTTCCTTATTATAGATAGGATAATTAAAGGCTAGTCTTAAAATCTTTTTTAATATAAATCCTACTAAATATTATTTATCGTTAAAGATTTAATAAAGTTTTGCTCCGATAGTAAAATCTAATATATTTATTTTAATATAAAAGGATCTATTAAAATCTGGCATTTATAATATAGGTTTATTATTAATAATATCCTTAAGCCGGTCAAAGGCGTCTTATTATTATTAGGTCTATTTAAAGGGTATTCCTTTGCCCGTTAATTCATATAGAGGCTTTATAATACCTCCAAATCCTTTTATAAAAGATTTATAAAAGTTAATAAATCTGATAAATATCTTAACTTTTTTCTAATTTATTAATATCGGTTAATCCCGGATTGCCGCAATTTTGGCTGGTTTTATACGGATCTTTCTTAATATAATTTTAAATTTTAAGAAGACTGTCTTTTTAATATAGAACTTACTTTTCTTTAGGTTTATTAAAAGTCTTATATTTTATAATCTTTATAATACCTATTATATATATTACCGGTATTCCTCAAGTATTTTAGAATAGATTAAGATATTATCTAGGTATATAAAAGTAAATTAATTTAAATATAGGCGTAAGGTATGGTTAATTATGCTTTAGAATATTATAGAGATATTAGTAAGTCTTATAGACATAACCTAGTACTTAAAATGCCTATAGCGAGTCCTAAAAGCTATTTTTTACTTATCCCTTTCTTTAATCTAGATATAATTAAAGGCCATCGGAAAATCTAGTCGATTAAACTATTAGACGCCTGACAGTCGGTCCTTTATCTCCCTGATAAGCAATAACGGATACCTATTCTTAATTATTTTTTCGTTCAATTATCGATAATTAATTATAAGCCTTAGGTCTATATTCCTTTCTTAAGTATAAATAAAATAGGGTAAGCTACCTTACTTTATAATTCTTTAATAAACCCCTTTAATAAATTTTCGTCGATATATTCTTATAAGGCCTTATTTTATTATAGTCTTAAATAATATACTTTATAATATTATAACTTAGCCCCTTCCTTTAATCGAATCTTATAATTAAAGGCGGTTCTTTTTAGAAGCTTATCTTTTATCTTATATCTAAAAACTATAAAGTTATAATATTCTTTTAGAATCTTACTAAGATTTTCTCTTAATTTTTATAGTTTTTTAGAAGTTTTATAACCTAAGTTATTATCCGGATTATCCTTCGGTTTCTTTAGTCTAATATATATTATTTATTATTCTAATCTTATAAGGTACGAGGGTCCTTCTTTAATTCTTTTTTTATTAATCGATATCGGCTCGTCGTAGCTTATATATCTGATATATTTATAGGGGCTCTCTTATCCCTCTCGGCACCTAGGAGCTCTATTTAGTTCAGCTCTATTCACCTATTTAATATTAAGCCTAGAATTAAAATGGCTATTCTCCTAATCAATATCCGGATTATACTTCTTTAACCATAAATATCTTAAGATTATATTATATTTGGGTCCTATTAATAGGATATTAAAGGTTATTTTCTATAGATTGTTGTTTATTATGATTAAAAGTAACGTTTCTTATAAATTAATTCCTTCTTTATAATTGGCCGTTTATCCTTCGTAGGTCCTTATTTAGTATAGTTTTTTCTTTATAACCTATAGTATCCTTATCTTATTTATAAATAAGGGATTAATAATATTAATTAAACTCCCTAAGTCAATTATTATAATAGCTTAGAATGTTTTTCCTTTATAGTTAATCTATTAAACTTCTACCTTTAAGGCACTCTTATTCTCTAAAACTATAGCTTTAGCAATTATCTTATAGTACTATAGAGGTCTTTTCTTAGATCTAGCTTACAGCCTTTTAATACAAGTTATAATTCGTTATTATAAAATTAGTTTATTCTATTAGGGCCTTAGAAGGCCCCTTAGTTATTTCTTAACCGAGGTATATAAATAAATTTACATCCTCTGGAGTATCGGTTCTCCTATATGATCTATCTAATATAATAATCGTAAACCATTTATAGATCGTCCTTCAAGCATTTTACTACATTTAGGAAATAGGGGTATATCACATATCATTCCTAGTATTACTATTTGAGTTAAATATAAAAATCTACTCCTAAATAATCCTTAATTAACTTAAATAAGGTTCTATATACTCCGTAGGCCTTGTAAGGGAGTTCTTATATAAGTGTCTATTACAGTATAGTAGGCTTCTTTGCCTTATTTTATTATTAGTGCCATTCCCAGGCTTTCCTATCCTAATAAAGGTTATATTATACATGTTTATATCGTTAAAAGTCTATAGGGAGGGTCCTCTAATATTCCTCCGATACTATATTTTCCGCAACGATCATAAGTTATTCTTCTTTATAGCTGGTTCTAATATTTTAATAAAGGTACGACTTATCCTTATAAACCTTAAAGATAGGATTATTACCGATTCTAGTGGGGAATATTTTGTAAAATACCTTATAATAGTAGTACAGTTGATATTTATTGTGGATATAATTAAACCAGGTAATAGCTCTATGTAGGTAATATTATGGTATAGATAGAGGTATATTTTAATTAAATATTTTTATATTAATAGGGAGAAAAGGTTTGCTTATTCTAAAGGTTACGGATCGTCCTAGTCTACTATAGATCTCCTCTCTTATTATCTATTATTTACTATTATCTTTTATATCTTATATCCCTTAATATTGTTGTTTATTCTTTAACTTTAATTTAGTATTATCGTTAGGGTATCCTCCTATCTTCTAAAGTTACTTATTCCTTTTATTTACCTAATAATCTGGTTCTTCTGTGAAATTATCTCTGAAACCGAGGTTCCGTTTTGTGGAAATAATTCCTTTAGTTTTGTTATTACGGTTAATGTTTTTTAAGGATGAATATTTGGATATATTATTGGATAGTGGTTCTAGAGTATAATCTATAGTATTAATAAGCTAGTCTTGGGTTATTTCTGGCGGTACGTAAGATATAAGGTTCTCTATTATGGCAGTGATTATTAATTAGTAAAAAGAATCCTCGTCGTCTCGTTCCGTTATTTTAATAATTCGATTAGTATCAGTATATTATACTATTTTAGGTTCCGGTATTAGTCGAAATTTCTTCGGGGCTTAGCATTCTTAGGCATAATATCCTAGTCAATTATAATTAAAACACTTAACTTTAGATTTGTCCTTAGGTTTATTACTATATTTCCGGGGTTATTATTAAGAATATTAAGCAGCGCTGATATCTATAGGTCCAGGATATATTCTATATATGATGCTTTTATATTATACTTTCTTATTAATATTAGCTTTCGGGACCTAAAGGTTACGATAAACTCCCTTATCTTCTATTATTTTTTCGAAAATACAGTTATTAATAATAATAGCTTTATTAATATAAGTATCGAGAGTCAAAGTATATTAATCTTCCTTAATAAGTTTATCCTTTATTCTGGGTTTTAATCCTTTATAGAATTTGTTCTTTAGCGTAGCGTTAGTTTAGTTAACTTGGAACGTATCGTAATAGAATAAGGTTATGTATGCCGAGACTAATATTGTTTATATAAATCTTTTAAACTAATTTTTAATTGTTTTCTTTTTATCTAGTTTATTATATATTTTCTAAATCTCCTCTTTAAACTTAATTAGCCTGACCTCTATTTTAAAGAGTTATTAAGTTAAAGGTTTCCGCTTATCTTTAGTATATTCGAAATAATTCTAAAGGATTTTATTAAATTATTATTTAAGGTCTTTTTTAAAGAAACTAACGGCATATAAAAGCTAAGATTCGGTATCTTTAATGCTATATAATTGAAGGTTAATTTTAATATAAAATAATTACGGAGGTAATTCTTACTTGCTACTATTAAAGACGGAAGGTTTGTTAACCTTGGCGGCAATTCTAAGAGGCTTATTAATAGCGGGGGTCTAGGTACTTTTAATAGTAGATTAGAGTTGCCTAAATTCTTTCTTAATATTCTAAAGGTTATCTTTTTTCTTAAGGGATTTTTTTATATTAGTAAGCTTAGCGGTAATCTTCTGGACTTAGTTTATAATATTTTTAAGATTAGGTTTATCGTTAAAGCTTTTTTTTTGTACGGCGGGTGGTATATTAACTAGAGGTTGGTCCTTATTACCGGCTAGGTTGTTATTATTGACGGAGGGGTTGGGGATAGGAGTTATTATGGTGAATGTTGGGTGTTATATTTAAGTATAACGTTCGATCTTGGTTTATGTAAGTAATATGTTATAACCTATACCGAGATAAGGGTATAGATTATAAGGTAATATGTCTAGGGTAACTTAATAGGATAATTGAAGGTTGTAGCAAGCGTCTTAGATAATAGGTATTATTATTAATAATAGATTATTTTAATAAAGAGCTATTAAGAGTAGATTATAGATAATGAATGTAATATATTATTTATATGAGGAATTAGATTTCTTACGATGGAGAGTGTCCAGTATTTTCCTTACTTATAGGAAGCTATCTATATGTTTTCTTAGAGTATTATTATACTTTGCTTGATGTGCTCGATACTTTTGGTATTGAGTACGTCGAGTACTTTTTATGCTTAGTGTGCTCGACGTTCTTAGCGTCGAGTACGTCGAGCACTTTTTGATTGGTTGCATGGGACTTGCGGGTCCTTCTATCCCTTGGCCCAATGATAGGTTGAGATACTTTGTGTCTTTCGGGGCCGCCCAGCGGTCCGTGCAGGGGTGTATTACGTATGGGGGCGTAATACCAAGTGTTCTCTTGGCCTTGCTCCTTGGCACTCGCCAACCCTGCAGCTCAACATTTATAATTTACTTTTAGTAGCTCTTTGTTAGAACAACCTGTTATTGATAGTAAACTCCGTTATCTAAGACGCTTGCCACAACTTTCGATTATCCTGTCAAGTTACCTTTAGGCGTACTGCTTTGCAGTCTGTATCCTTACCTTGGTGCAAGTTGTAACAAACCCTTAGTGTAGTTTACTATAAAGATTGTGTACCGTAATAGAATGAGCTATAGGTAAATTACCTAATTAATTAATTTATAAGCTATTATAGTTAATTGAGCTACCGTAAAAGGCCTCCTTTTCTTTACTTTGTAAGTTTATAAGGGTAAAGTTGTTAGATTTTAAACTGTTTTAGGGGTAAGACTGTAGGAGGTAGTCACTTAATGCTTAGAATAGTACTGTGGCGGCTGCTCAGTCCTCTTTTGTAATACTATAGACCTTTTATCGCTTTTTAACCACTTCTTACGTATTATTGCCCTAACTAATTCTAAGCCTTTCATTCTTAAAAGTTATTTTTAAATAAGGTTAAAAATATAAGAAGAGGTGGGGCGGCTTGCTTTTCGGTTTTTTTTTGGGTAGTTAGATGTGGGGGGGAGGAAGGTAGGTTCTAGGATTCCAACTTCACACCCCATAAGCCAGTCCGAAAACGGCAAAAAATTTCCCTCGCCCTAAGAATACACTCTCAACTTTCTGCAAATTTCCGTGATGGCCTAAGCCTCTCCAGTCCAAACCTCGGGTCCAGGAATCGTGTAGTTGGTAGGCTACAGTAAAGGCGACAATGGTTAAAATCTTTCAGAAGCTTAATGAAGTAAAGAAAAAGAAAGACTAATGACAATAGAACCCTCTTACCCATGAATCCCGAGCCTGTGCTTCGGGGGTATAGAAACCAGAAATCGCAATCCCAGGATCTTCAAACAGCAAGGATAACTATGTCAGCATCGTGCCCAATTCAGCTACCCCCCCCCCCCCTTAGCCGTTATTAATCAAACTCACCAGTTGCCTCATAAGCCCCCGGAAACGCAACAAGACTCTCCTCCTTTGGAAGCATACCCCCCTCCCCAGTGACGGTGACCTGCGCGCAATAGGGGTAAAACTGAGCCGGCACGTTCTCAATGTAAATAATCTCGTGCCTGACCAGATAGTTGCCCGGCTTCAGGTTCCGGGGGATCGTCACGTTCCACCCGTCCCACGTGTAGTGAAACTGGTTCCACCCGTCCACGTCGTTCACCCTGCGCCCCGGCAGGAGACCCGTCTCGCCAATCTTGAACCAGACTTTTTCCCCCGCGGGGTTGAACTGATCGCAGGGCCCCTTGCAGTCGGCCATGTAGACCAGCAAGGGCCCGTGGGTGTGGAACCAGAAACCCTCGAGCGGGCCCATGCACAGCGGCACCGGGGGGTCGTCGTCGCCCGGGACGGACGGTTTGGTTGGGTACTCCAGATCGGGAGGGCATTCCGGGTGGCGGAAGCGGGCGGTGATGGTCCCTCCCGCCCGGACCGGCGCGTGGAGGGATGGGTTCGCCGCCGAGAGGGGAATCCCGCGGTTGCAGGAGAGAAAAGGGTGGTTGGGGCTGCGGATCGGGTCCCCCCACCAGCGGCGTTGAATGGTTGATGCGAGCTGAGGCCCTTCGGGAAGCCATGGGAAGTGGCTGACATTGGAGCAAAAGGTGAAAAGTATGAGTGTGTACTGCACATGACTGATGAGGAGGGAGGAGGGGGGGGGGGAGGGCGTTGTGCTTACCCGGCATAGTCTACACCGTCAATTGTGTAGTTGAATATTCCGCCGTGGCATCGCGCTGCCGTGGCCGCCATAATGGCGATCAGAAGGGAGGATTTCATATCTCTTTGATCTGTAGCCGAGACGTGACCACCTTGCTAAGATTAGGTAGGTACATTAGGTATTAGAGACTTGACGAGCGTAAGAAGCATTGAAATCTGTCATCCTTGTGCCGCTGGCAGATTTGCAGGCCGTCAGAAAGCACTCAGAAATTGACTTTTGCCGGGAATTGAGAGCACGAGTATAGAGTCGTTTTATCCGGATATTGCTTGCATAGGTACCTGTGGGTAGAAGCATGGTCTAGGCGCTACAGGCACACTGTTTACACCATCTAAAGAACCAAAATCTCAAAATCTAGATAGTTGGCAGAACAACAACAACCAAAAAAAAAAAAAAAAAAAAAAAAAAAAAAAAAGGAACAGGGAAATGACAAATGACGAGGTATCTTTTAACCCATTTCTGCTGAGAGCACTGATAACAGCGCTCAGCTCAAGGATGGCTGAGCACCTGAAGTAGGCAGAAACTTTGTCTGACCCCTCTATCCAGTATTCATAAGTGCGACCTTCAGTCAGGTTGTTAATTAGCCCTTTGAAGCTTTTTTACTCAATTTCTGGTGAATCTTCTTGTTATTTTAGGCGAATTCACTTGAATTATTTAAACTCACGAGTATTGAAGCCTCTTATGGGTTAGGTAGATAGGTGCCTTACTTAGCCTGAGATCGTTATTTTCTATTTGTATGATAGGTAAGGATCAAAAGGAATTGTGAAACTGTTGGTAACTCACGCGATATTAGCCATCTCAAAGATTGACCAAAAAGGTATAGCTGTTGGGAGTATAAGCAGCGCAATTTGGACGCCTCTTGACCGCTCTGGGCGCTTGGTCCGACGTGAAGGCTAAGCGCGCTAAGCCTCCGCCATTTTCTTTCCTTCCGTTTCAGCCCAGCGCTCCCCGAGGCGGCCTCGCTCACGCGTTTCCCCGCCGTTTAGTTTTTACGTAACACACCAATAACCGCAAATGCCTTTACTGCTCGTCCTTTGTTGACTACCTAGCGGATTTTGATCCGCAGTCAGGCAAATATTTTCAAAATACCCTCAGCCCGTTTCTTCCTCCATCCCGGACTGAGCCAGCTCTCAATTGGGACGCGTTTCAAGACCGCTGTCGGCGAGTTTCCAAGAAGTACCGAGACATGGACTTTGGCCAAGGGCGCAACACGACGGCATGGCACCCGGAACCGAAATTTCGTGGCACCTATGGGCTGCTATCCTCATGCCTAGTCACCATGGGCCTCTGCGTCTGGACCGCAGTTCATCTCAACGTGCCCGAGCTGGAAAGAGAAGGGACAAAAAATTACCTGTTCCCCCGGCAGACGTGGAGGAAGGTGAAATGGCTCCTGATAGGCCTCTTCGCCCCGGAAGTTGTCGCGTGGACGGCGTTTATGCAGAGGCGCGAGGCAAAGGAGTTTCATCGGCGGATGACGGCGCTCCTCGGCGAAGACCAGGTCACCCGCAAGAGAAGGTGCTTGGCGATGCGAGGTTCAAAAGCCAAGACGGGCGGGCAAGGAATTCCGGATGAGGAACAGCAGGAACTCGGAGAAGGATGCCAGGCCGAGCCTCAGAATGGCGCCAGCGGCAGCAGCAGAAGAAGTCGACGAAGGAACCCCTGGACCATGACGCACAGCTACTACGCGACGATGGGCGGGTTCGCCTTCTCTAACGAGTCTCCCTTGGGAGACTGGGTCACGCTGGACGGCTGGAAACGGCTAACTCTCACATCCCTGGGGATTTTTGAACTCGTCAAACACAAACCAGAACTCCTGCCAGACCTTTCCGTGGCGGACATCCAGGACAAAAGCAAGGCCAGTGGGCTGGCCAAGACCATCGTCATAATGCAGGCCTCGTGGTTCATGGTCCAGTGCCTGTCTCGAATGGGTACGGGGATGACCATCAGTGTGTTGGAGCTAAACACTTTTGCACACGCTCTGTGCGCGCTCGTTGCGTACGCCATGTGGTGGCGCAAGCCCTTGGATATCAGCCAGCCTACTCTGATCAAAGGGCCCGGAACTGACCAGGTTTGTGGCTCCTTGTACAGACGTTCGCTGACCTGGTGGGGATCTACACACGTTGGGGTGAGGGCGAAGGCGTTCCACGAATCCGGGGACAAACTCTACGCAAAGATGATGATCCAAAATCCGGGCCTTCCCGAAAGGCCAATAACCTCAGGCTACGAATGGACTGTGCAGTCGTCTTCAAAAGATGGCGAGCCCCTTCGTGTTGTGGCTTCCGCGCCGAGCGGGTTCTACAAGCCCCTGGATTGCCTAGGGCCCAGCGGACAGAAGTCATCAAACGTGATGCTACCTCCTGGCATCGTGTCACCAAGCGACGATGGCGCAATATTTCGCCTTTACTATGGTCAAACCGTATTTGGCATCGGAATCAGCAGCGGTGGGGCCTTTCATTCGAATATGCTGCACAATGTTTGGTTGGGTCGGGGTATGAAACGCACCGTTGGTGTGTTCGTTGAGCTATCTCCGGCCGAGGTCTTGCTGTACCAGCTAGGCTCAGAACGCGTGATGCCTGGACCTGGATGTGATTTGCCCGTCATCCACCGGATCAAGAACAGCCTTACCGACGGCACCTGCGCCATCAACAACGCTACAACAATGACCGTCGGTCTCTTCATTGCGGGGACGATTTATGGAGGACTGCACCTCGTGGCGTGGAGCCCACCTGTTAGGAGCAATGCTGAAACAACGATATGGAGGTTTTCGGCCTCATTCATCATCATATTTGGCTGCGGTTACTGGTTGATCGGGATGCTTCGCACACGCTGGATCGAATTTAGAAGCAAGAAATTGAGGGGCAACTCGTCACTTCTTAAGTGGCTTGGTGATTTGGATGCGGTCCTACACTTTGAATGGATACATAACGTGGCAGTCCTTGCGGTGATAATGATTTATATCCTGGCGAGGATATATCTAGTAGTCGAATGCTTTGTCGGCGTTCCGAGGCTTCCTGATTCGGTTTTTGAGACACCCGCTTGGGCGCAGTATTTTCCCCATTTTGGCTAGGATTGCAACTCATCAGAATGAAAGAGTGTTTGCTGCATGAGCAGCGGAATAGGAGGATGCACGTGGCCTCGATGTAGAAATACAGCATTCAGAGTCTTGGTGCTCCGACCTTGCGAGTTCGAAGGTTAGGAGGCCGATTAAGAATTAGGAGATTTGAAGTCCCTGAAATTATAATAATATCATTGGTGCAATTTGCCAAGGGAGAACAGATGCCTCTGGAGCCCTTTTCATCTATCAAGGACAGACTCCAAGCAACTATACTTTTTTTTTTTTTCCCCATCTCATCCTCCCTCCTGTACCTCATGCCAAAATCTTTGGCAGCAAAACATCATCAAACGCCCACAGAACCGCCTGGAACTGCACGCTGAACGCCCCTCCAGTCCACCAGGTCCCCCTCCTCCCCTGCAGCGCATACAGCTTCTGAATGAACCCGCCCCTAATCTCGTCCGCAGAAACATGCGCGTGCATGAGCCCGTGATTCGCCCACGCCTTGATTCCCAGCTCAGGCTGCTGTCCTCCTCCGCCGGCCGGCAAGGTACCAGCTCCAACCAACCTCGCAAAATCTTGTTTCACGAGACTCTGCGCGGCGGCGGTGTCAAACCCTTCATCACCAACCATCAGGACCCTCCAGTTGGTAGAGTTGCCGCCCATCCAGTCGTACCTCGCGTTGAAATTCCCCGCCGGCAGCGCCAGGTAGTTATCCGGCGCGGCGGCGGCGGGCGTGTTCGTCAGCGACACGCCGACGGGCAGCGAAGGGTGCGTAACGATGCCCGCGTGCACGGTCTGGAACTGAAACTTTGAAAACATCCCCCGCTCGGCAGAGTCCAGCGCGAAGGGCGCCATGTTCTCCTCGGTCGGCTCGATTGCGATCAGCAGCTTGCGCGCGAGAACCAGCGAGTACCTGTTGGTCGCCGAGTTCTTGACCCACAGCGTGTGCCCCAGCCCCGTGCGCAGAGACTGCGCGACGACGGAGCTGAGCAGGACGTCGGACCCCAAGCGCGCCTGGACGGCCTCGTACAGCTGGATGTTCCGCCGCGAGTCCGGGGTGAACGTGGTGCCCTGCCCCACGAACGCGCGAATCATGGGCGGGCCGAAGGCCGAGAGGACGTAGATGGTCAAAGCGTTCTTCATGTCCCTCGTTCCCAGCCCCGTCACCTGGAAGACCTGGCTGACGGCCGCCGAGAGGTTGTGCTTGCTCACAAAGTCCCCGAACGGCAGGAGCAGGTCCTCGGGGATCTGGGAAGCGGGAGGAAAGTTCCAGTACCCCGGGAGCAGGAACGGCTCGAAGGGCTCCGTCGCGTTGAGGAACCTGAGCAGCGCGGCGGTGCGGTCCGAGGCGGAAGGGGGCGTGAAGTTTGGGACCGGGAGGCCGGTGGAGAAATCGACGTACCGGGTCGTCAGCGGGGTTCGGGGACCGGCGCTGTACGGCACGCCCATTCTTTCGAAGAAGGCTTTGGCCGGGCCGTAGTCGTTGAAGGTGTTGACGCCATAGTCGAAGGGGGTCGACGTGTCCGGGTCGTCAAAGGTTGAGACGTGGCCTCCGATGCGGGCCTGCTTTTCGATGAGGATGATGGACTGGTTGAAGTCTTCCTTGAGCCGGACTGCCGCGTAGGCGCCGCTCGCTCCGCCGCCGATGATGGCCACGTCTTTGATGATGACGCGGTCGCAGATGCTTTCCGGGAGCCAGGCGCCGGTTACCACGGCAGCGGCGGTGATTAGGCCGGCCAAGATCCGGCCCGGAAGAGGAGGCATGGTGGTGAAAGGAATGTCTAATTTTTACTGTCCCGGTGAAGAGACGTTCGGGTGAGACGAGGTGGGGAGGCTGACGTTTTTATGATGACTAGGAGAATATTGAGGTCACATCGAACCGCGCACTGACCGTCCATTCCGTCGCATTCAGCTTCCGAATTGCATAAAACCCTCCGCTGGTCGGACTAATTAGCAGCAAGAAACGGCTCTCGGCGACCCAATAGTTCATTCGAACCTTGCATCTTACTCGCATTCTACCGCCCCCTTCGGGCCATTCATTAAAAAAAAAAAAAAAAAAAAAAAAAAGACAAGGAGCTGCCTTGGCTTCTCTGCTTTTCTGACTCCAACCTTTGTCTTGGCTTTCGGAGGATGGAATTGTGCTCGGCATTTATCTTACCAAGCAAATAATTACTCACTGGAAGCGATTGAGTTTGAAGACGGAACTAGCACCGTAACCCGCTGAGATGATCCCAGTGTCAGGGAGAAGCGAAAGCGCGCCGGGTGCGAGGTCGAAATGATCAACATTATTATGTCGTCTGATTTCTATAAAAATGGATGTGAAAAGGTCCTCATGACCTGAATGTGCAGGACAAAAGGATACTTTGCTAGATGGTACCTACCTTACTTTACCACCTAGGTAGGTAGGTACCTAAGTATCTAGGCTGTTCCGGCGTCGCAAGGGCGGTGCGCTTGCCAGAAAGATCCTCTTTCACGAGATCCGCAGTTCTAAACTCGCTGCTACCGTCTCATTCAGCATAATTTAGTTGTAAGAGCCTCAATCGTGTTTGCCTTAAGATACAAGGTATAATCGCCATAGTCCTTTCATGCAGAGACGGAAAGACGACAGAAATGTAAAGAAGAAAGTTACCCCAAAAAATTCATCTATTTCACCAATTTCATTCCCCATGGCGGATTTATACAGGTTTTCCCGTCCCAGGTCCTGCCCCGAAGAAGGCAATCAGCTTTTCCCTTTTCTTCATGAACCTCCACTTCTTGAGGTACTTGCGGCAAACCACGGTAACCTCGTGATCTGGCCCAAGCGTCCGTTCACGACGGTCAGCACAATCTTCCATCAAACTGATCGCCTCATCCAGGCGGCCCTGGATTTTCAAAGTGACAGCAAGGTCGCCCATGATAGTTAGGGTGCTGCCGTGATCCTCACCCAGCTGCGCCTTTCTGGTGTCGTATATCCGCCTTTCAAGCCTTTCAGTTTCATCATAACGCTTAACCTCCGAGCACCACGCCCGCAACACATCTGCCCTTTCCCCGGTATCGTAATGGTTTTCTCCGAGACTGCGGCGGGAAATATCGTAACAATTCTTTAGCAATCCAATCGCCTCTTCCATCCGGTCCTGATGCTTCCACACGTAGGCGAGGCTGTGCATGGCATCCAGAGTCTCATTGTTCTCTTCCCCAAGTTGTTTCTTCCGTCCTTCCAGAATCAACAGGGATAGCGCTTCGGCTCGATCGTAAGCTCCCTGCTTGTAGAGTAGACGCCTGAGTGTGTCAGCACTGTGTATGGTATTCCGGTGATCTTCGCCGTCTAGCTCACGGGAGGAGTGATAGGAATCTTCTGCAGCCGAAATTGCTTGTGTCGATTTTCCAGCCCCTTCCAACCCCTCGCAAAGTGTGCGGAGAATCCACGCGTTTCTTTGATCCCTCTCGCCAAACTCTTCCTTTGCAAGGCGATAGCATTGCTCGAGGAGCTCGACGGCATCCGCGAAGCGGCCTTGGCGACACCAAATCTCCCCGACCAGCCGCATGCAGTTGAGAGTAAAGACGTGCCGCTCCCCGTGGAGTAGCCTACGTGTTTCCAGGACTGCGGTTGCCATTCGCTCAGCCTCATCAATCCGAAGATTGTGCTCCGAATGTAGCGCTGCCAAATCCCACATGGCGGTCAATGTGTTGTTATGCTTCGGTCCCAAGCGCCGCTGAAAACCTTCAAGCGCTCCCTCGATTAGATCTTTGGATTTCTCCCAATCCCGCATAAGACGATAGAGCGTTCCCAGATCCAGCATGATGGTTGTGGTCTGGACGTCTTCCAGACCAAGAGACGATTTCGAAGTCTCTAATGCCTCGAGCAGAATGACCTCAGCATTACGGTGCTGCGCAAGATTTCGATAGGTCGTTCCAAGTTCAACCGTGTTGAGTATCGCCTCCCTGCTGCGCTGGAGATTCTGGTCTTTTAAGCTCTGCTGAAGGTTTTCCCGCAGTTTAATCTCTTCTCTGGTTCGGCCTTGGTTTTTATAGCAATACGCAAGATCCAGCGTTGCCTTGATTGTTGAAAGATGATTCTCTCCGAAACGCGTCCTCCATTGATTCAAATTCTCCAAGGCCAAGTCATTAGCTTCTTTCAATTTCCTTCGCTCTACCCACACCCTCACCAGCCCGCCCAAACATTCCAAGGTTGTAAAATCTTCTTTTCCGAGAATGTCTTGATATATCTCACATGCTTGCAAGGAAAATGTCTCTGCCTCGCTCAGCCGCCCGCCCCAGCGATGGAACTCACTGAGCGCTTGAAAAAGGCGTGCTTTTGGCATGGCATTGCTCCTGACAGTGTCATCTTGATTCAGGTTTAGCGCGGAGATGGCGTGAGGGAGAAATTCTGAGCAGAGTGCCATATTCTGCATGACAAGGTTAATATGTGGAACGCCGATCGAGACAACGACGATGGCGAGACTGGCAAAGTGCTTTCTTCTTGTATTGTCGTCACTTTTGAGCCATTTTTGCGTCACCAGTTGGACGAGTCGATGCATGCTGAGGGTCCCACTGCTGCCCTCTGTGATAAAGGAGAAGGCTTTGAGCAACCCCAGGGCTCTGTCGATTTCATGACGTCTGCTTTCGGAATCGAGCTCTGGCTTCAAGTTGCCTCGGTCGTATTCATCGCTGAAACTTTGATACTTTGTTATTTCAGCATCTTGGTGCTGCCTATGGCGGCCCTGGTAATTGACGTATTGGTGATAGATCGAAAGAAGCCGCTTTGGAATCGCTTGTCGATCGTAGAAGGTCATCAAACAGAGCAGGTCACTGGCTAGCGGATTTTGTTGCTGAATTCTCTCAAACGAAAGAACCCACGTTTCTGCCACGGCCCTTGGAGTATGGGCATCTCTTCCCACTGTTTCGAAATCGTGGCTCAGGAGAGTCGTAAAGGTCTTGTCGCTCGCATCAATCAACTCGAGGTACTGCCGCACCGAGATTGTATTCTCCTGGATGAAAGCGGCCGCTTGGACAAGTGCCAGGGGCAAATGTTCGAGTTGCAAGCAGAGTTGGCGTATGCCTTCGGTGTCCTCTAGTTGTATTGAATCCAGTTTACCCCTGAGCAGCTCAATCGAGTCCTTTACTCCCATTGTCGGGACCTCCACAAGCCCTTCGCCCCTGGTCAGCTTCAACCCCACCTGCTTGTTTCTGGTTGTGATCAGGATCGAGCCGTGGGAGCATTCCGGGAGGTACTGTCCGAGATTCAGCGGCTGGTTGCACATGACATCCATGTCGTCGGCGTTATCGACGACCATGATCCATTTCCCGTGGCTTTTGTCTAGAAGCCATTTGCGAACCAGTGCCAACAAGTCCACTTTGGGGTCATCATGTCCAGGAATCTTGCAATGTTGTGCGATGGATGCATACCCTTCTTTGAAGCGCTCCTCGTTAGCAGCAAACACCCAAAACACTGAAGCATCTGGCTGAGCTTCGAGTATTGCATACGCGTACTCGATGGCTATCTGCGTTTTCCTGATGGTTTCGGTTAGCTCTGGACCAACTACCAGCTAGGAACCTTCATGTTCTTTCTTACCCAACACCGCCGAGCCCAAACAGAGCAGTTTTATACTGTGGCTTCCCGCCCATGGTCTGTTCGAGAAGACCGCGGACGATGGATTGTCGGCCGACGAACCGACCGTTTCTCAGATACGGAACCGAAACTGTGCGTTACCATGGTTAGATCACAAGGAGACCTGGGCTGGATTCCTTGGCGTGTATTACTTACAAGAGCCAACCCTGCTCTGTCCTAGGCTTATCTCATTATCGACTAGAGGGTTATTCGCAGCGACGATACCCTTCCGGCGAGACGGACCAGGAAAATCGACAATAATCTGCCGGATAACCCCATGGATGGCCTTGTATTTGGGATCCGACCGGTCACGGCATCTCGCCATTTCCCTGTGGTCCGCGTCCATGGTCTCTACCGTCTCCATACTACGGGGAAGACCAAGCTTGGACGAAAAGTCCTCGACAATCTAGGTAGTTGGATGCATACATTAGCCGTCGCAACTCGTGAATTCAACGCTGGCAGTCATCATACCTTGCCGTGAAAGCCCCTAACGCCGGAGATGCCCCGTCCTTCTTGAAATGAATGGATCCTGATCTGATATTTTTGGACCAGCAACTTGAATTCGTCATCGATTCTTTCAAGCATCTCACCATGCACTTCCAAATTTTGCAAAAGCTTGTCGTTTACATCCTGAAGAACAAGCTTGGACAGGTTGGCCACAATGCCTCCCCATCCAGCGGATCTGCTTCCACGATGGGGCGTTCCCAGGAAGATTGCTGCTCTCGTCCTTGCGCATGCTTTTTCAGATTTTGCCAAAGCCTGCTCGAAGTCAGCATGGAAGATAGGTCTTGGCTGAAGGTTGCCTCGCCCAACCTTCATGTGCCGGGTAGCTACCTACATCTTTGACCACAACACCTCCGAGGCTATGAGCTACAAAAATTATTGGATCCTGAAGCACTCTGTCAACCCAGTCCTTGAACACATCCAGATAGAGGAGGTGTCTCAAACCCGTACCTGGTTGTCGAGCTCTCGTTCCAAGCGCACGGCAAAGTCCCTGCTGTGTTGCGTGACTTTGTTTTTGTTATTTGCTCCAAACATTCCGTTTATTAAATCAGCATTGTAGCCATAGGACCATACCCTGGCTTGTGGAAGATCGTGGGCAAGGAGCTCCTCGGGCCAAAATACACCCTTGACCGGATTGTTATTCGTAGCCTTGGAGGCACCTGAAGCCCGCTCATGACGGATCAAAGAGGCGAGCTTGCCGTGTGATTTGGATTTCGGGGTCTCTTCCAATGAAGCTTCCGGACTGGGGCTTGCAGCAACCCATGTGCGTCGCGGGTGTCCCCTGAGACCGTGGACAAAAATGATGCTATCGGCGAAGGAGATCAGCAAACTCCAGGCTATCCGATAGGTAATCGCAGCATGGCGATTGCAGCTCGAACTTACTTGACTTTCGGCAGCCCTTCACTCGCGACCTCGTTGGGAGTGAGCAGCGTGAGCCCAATCCTACTGACCTCGACCATGGCTGGAAGTGGCACAATAATAGCGACTAATTACGTTTGGTCTTCTGCTCAATCCGGCTAGCCGGCCATTTGGTTTAATTTTCTTCTTGTCACAATTGCATAACGGAAAGCGTATGTTTGATGATGGTGGAAGAGAAAACGCCCACACAGGAGGAAGAACGGGCTGCGGAGAGGTGCGGGGTTCTGTTTTCAGGAGAGGCAGGCACCGCCACTCACAGCGTTACACCTCTGGCATTCTCCGAGGCAGTGCTCATGCCAAGCATGTATGTTCAGACACAACCAAAAAAATAAAAAAAAAAAAAAGAGAGAGAGAGAACACTGGACATGCAACTATCTCCATGGCTTCATTCGCGGCGTAATTATAAATGAGGTCCACTTTCAGCCCCTTTGAAGCAAGCAAGTGTTGGTTAAGTCTCTGTATCATAGATCAAACCTTTGCAAATAATCTCTGGGCAGCTTGCACGCAACTACGGCGTAAAAGCTAACTGCAGGTAGACGCTGTGGACCAGGATCCTGGGAAACGGGATGTAACCATATGCTTTTATTACCTGGTGTAATGTCTCAGTGTATATCCACCACAAGTCCTGCCGTGGAGATTCTTGGCATCACCAACACAGGCGGCCCCCAATCCAACGAATAATCAATAATAGGCTTGTTAGTGTTTGCATCCTACACCGTATTGAGCTTAGCTGCTGCAGTGGCAATGTGTGGCCCCCCCCCCCTCCCCACATCGATCTGAAAAGAAAAAAGCTGAAGATACCTAAGCCAGCTGAAACTTTCCAAGTCCACCGCACTTCGCTGTCGCCTCTCTCCTGAGTGCCATCACTGCATACTTATCTTCCGACCTAAGCCACCATGGCACAAATACCCAAAATGCAGCCAAGTTTCTACGAGGTGATACAGTCACGAAGACTTCGACCCGGTGCGCTGTTCGCATTTGTTTTTCTCGTCATTTTGTACACGACGGTACACCACCAGGATAATATCATCTCCGCCGGCGGTGTACCACCCACCACCCCCACCACCACCACCACCACCACTGACCGACCCATCGCAAGTCCGCTCCCCGGCGATGTTTCCGTACAACATCATCATGATGGAGCCGATTGGTCGCGCTTCGCATACATACAATACGTGACAAACGCCCATTATCTCTGCAATGCGGTCATGATGTTCGAATCGCTGCACCGGCTCGGGAGCAAGGCCGACCGGGTCATGCTGCACCCATCCGACATGAGTGCCGACGACAATCAGCTGCTGCGCAAGGCGCGAGACGAGTACAGGGTTAAGCTGGTGCCCATTATTGTGCATTCAAAACCCACCGCCGACAGTAGGTTTTTTTTTTTTTTTTTTTTTTTTCCACAGAAAATATCGCTTACGACCGGGCCAAAAACTAGCAACCTGGGCCGAGTCCTTCACCAAGCTCCTGGCCTTCAACCAGACCGATTACGACCGGGTCCTCCACCTCGACTCCGACGCCGTCCTCCTCCAGCCCATGGACGAGCTCTTCCTCCTCCCGCCCTGCCCCGTCGCCATGCCGCGCGCCTACTGGCTCTACCCGGACGTCCAGATCCTCTCGTCGCAGCTCATGCTAGTCCAGCCGAGCGCCGCCGAGTTCCAGCGCGTCATGGACCGCACCAGCGCGGGCGGGGCAGACGACTACGACATGGAGATCGTCAACTACCTGTACAAGGACAGCGCGATGGTGCTCCCGCACCGGCCGTACGACCTGCTGACGAGGACATTTTGGGAGGAAAAGACGAGAGCCAAGTACCTGGGCAACGACTGGGAGGAGTGGGACCCGGTCGCCGCCTACAACGAGGCCAAGTTTCTGCACTTTTCCGACTGGCCCGTCCCGAAGCCGTGGATCCAGACGGCCGCGGCGGACAGGACGAGAGAGGAGACGCAGCCGGCGTGCGTTGAGGGAGTGAATGGGAAACCTGAGAACTGTGCGGGGAGAGATTTGTGGAATGGATTCTATGAAGAATTCAGGACGAGGCGGCAGGTAAGTCATTTTTTTTTTCCTATTCTAAATGAATATTCATCCCAAAAAAATTTAAAAAATTATAAGCTAACAAAACACGGATACAGCACATCTGCGAGTCTGGGAATAAATATCATAGCCGCAGCATTTAGATTTAGATTTATTTATTTATTTTTTAATTTCTTTTCTTGATTTCGTTTCTTTTGCCGGCTTTGTGCTATGGATGGACTAGATCAGGGGAAACGGTTGCATATATATGCAGGGCGTTGATGGTTGCATTAAAAACTTTGGGGGTTGAGGGAGTCCGTAAGTAATGTTCTGAATGAAATACATACGGTACCTACCTACCTTGGGTACCCCCCTATTCTAAACCCTGAGAATAAACTACGAGCTGATGAACCTAGTCACAAGTGAGTGCCTATGTAGGTAGGTATACTGGTTGACTGCAATGCCCAAGTGAATCAAAGGGCGGCCACGGTGGTCGCTCTGGTGACGGGTGGGATTCTTCTAGCAAGGAAACCACCAGACGTAGAGCCTGAGGGGACAGGAACAATCTACCTACCTTATCTTCGCTGCCCAGCCATTCTCCCGCTTTTTCTGTGAGCTGTTGATCCGCTGTTCCCGCTGTGTTCCTCTTTTTTTTTTTTTTTTTTTTTTTTTTTTTTCATGCACGGTAGGGACCTGAATTTGTTTTTGTTATATGGGCGACCTAGAGAGAGGCCGTGTGACTGTTTCAACGGTTATGTGAAGGCTGATGTCAGCAGATATCAACTACGCTATTGACACTCGCCTCAAGCTGAGCATACATCAAAACTAAACGGTCGAAACACGTGTCATCCACATCTACCTAGAGAAAGAAGAATATTGGCTGGTGTTCGGCCCCCAAATCACGAATTACATGCCTATCGTGATGGGGCTGAACAACAACTCTGAACACCGTCCAATCACACATCCACCACAGCTGTGCCCCTGGGCCCAATGTACGGCGTAAGTAAGCGATATTTTTCAACCCCCACAGCACTCAATCCGAAACAGCAGCGTCAAGCTTTCTTGGACTGTGCCACTCCGTCACCACCACACACTATTCGCTTACTCCAAGTATGTACACTAATGCGACTTCATACCCACACCTCCTCCTCGCTTTTCGCCTTTTGCTGTCGAGTTTTGTGGCGTAGAAGCGCGGCTCAGCGTCGCCATAGTGTGCCTTCCTTTCTGGCACAGAAATCGCTAGCTCATTGCCTTTTTCGTCTTTTGGCTTGTTTTACTTGTAAAAGTAAATGGGTGCCGTGGTATTGGAGCCCTATTGGGATGAGAAATGTCCAAGAGGATCTTGGATTACTTTATATCTACCTACATATCCTGCTCCCGCTGAACATTACCTGTATGCCTTCCTACCTCACCTTACGCGCCGGCTCTTCAAGTTGTGGTACATATTCTGGATTCTTATACCCCAGCCCCGGTCTGACTCTTTTCTGACCCGTATGTGTTCTGCCTGCCTCGTTAAATCTGTTGGCAGGCCTTTACAACATCTGTTATCGTCACGACCGTTCATTGACCCCCCCCGGATTGACAAAATCTCATAATTCTTACCGCCCACGATGGACGCCTACTGGGACACCTTTCTGTCCCTGACGCCCGAGCAGCAGGAATGGTTTCTCGATATGCCCTTTCCAGGACCAGAGGGAGTAATCGCGAACGTGGAGAATCCACCAAACAAGAATGGGCTAGCGCATGCGCTCCTCGGCTTGACTCTTGCCATCAGCACGTTGGTGATATTAGTACGGGCATATGCAAGAACGTGGATACTGAAAAAAGTTGGAGTTCAAGATGGTAGGTTTACCTGACCTTACTTACCCAGATGCATACGGACCATGCTAGTAAAACATGACTGTTCTTGTCGACTAATGAATTTTTTTGCTTGATTTCCAGGGTTTGCATTGATATCCTTCGGCTGCTTCGTCTCCTGCATCTACTTCATGTACCGACTGATGGACTCGACCGGGTTCTGGGTCCACCAGTGGGACCTGCGAATACGAACCACCAAGGAGTCCTTTTTTGTCCTGCACTTCAGCACGAACCTCTACAGCGGAGCCATGATGAGCATAAAAGCCGCCATCCTGCTCGAGTGGATGAGCATCTTCTCGCCCAACAGGATGCGCGACAAGTTTTGGTGGGCCTGCTCGGTCACGCTGGTGCTCAACACGCTCTTTTACATCGCCGTCATCATCACCGAGAACGCTTCGTGCAGGCCATACGTCAAGATATGGGATAAGCTGGGCACGCGAGGGAGCTGTCGAGTTGACGGGGTTGAGCTGATGGTTGCCGGGTCAGCGATCGACGTCTTTTCGAACCTTGTCATTCTTGTCCTGCCTCAGGTCAGCATTTGGAGGTTACGAATGTCGGTTGCCAAGAGGGTCGGTGTCTCGGTGGTTTTTGCAATGGGAGTCTTGTATGTATCCCTTATAACCCCCCCCCCCCCTTATTTCTCACCTGTTTGTTTCTAACTGATCGCCCCGTTCACAGTGCAACAGCAGGAGTCGCTCGCCGCACTGCGGTAGCAGTCAAAACCATCAAGGATGGAGATTACTCGTACCTCGCGTCCGAAATCTACATGTGGGCAGTCGTCGAGATGATGTTTGGTTTCATCGTGTTCTGCACTCCGTCCATGCCATTGGCTTTCAAACACTTGGGCATCTTTGCTCTCGCGGGCAAGGTTCGATCTTGGGGGAGCTCAGGGCTATTGTACAGGAAGAAGTCATCCCTACCGCTCACGGCACAGGACGAGTGGCCGCTTCCCAACACTTTGGACTTCATGAGCGCAGCACGTAAACAGCAACAAAACGCGCCGCTCAAATACGACAAGTACGGCATGCCCCTGACTGACATGTCCGGGTCGACACAAGTGGACTCGCTCGAAGACATGACGGAGGTTCTGGGTAATCATTCACATGAGACAAAACCAGCTGCGATATTCAGGACGACCGAGGTCGAGACAAGATTTACTTCCAGACAGGAGGACCAACATGCACACCAGGTGCCAACTCGGGGGAATCCGCATCATTTCCATTACCGATGGGATTCGGATAATGCTGTTTGAGAATGACAGGGAAGAGGGGTCCGGTAATGTATCTCGGATTTAATTGAGAGATTTTCACATTCAACTTGGTAAATAGCACCTCCTGTGCTGGAAACGTCTGGTGCTTCTGGGATTGTACTACGTGATACAAAGGTATGCAATGACCCCCCCGCGGTGCTACCGTCAATCTCGATTAATTCTTCTGTTCTCGAATTCTATTACATCATCACATGCCCGCAACTATTGGCCCTCGTGGATGGTAGTGTCTTCCGTGATGCCGAACATGGCACCACCCCATAATTAACGCCGCCGTCATGCATACATAAATCGACTCCCCTCCCCCCTTCCCCTTCCAGACCAGGAAACCCCGTAGGTCTTGAAGGGGAACTACCCTCATCTGATAATTATAGCGCGGAGAGGTAACATTGTTGGCTCTCACTTCCCAAAAAGTGATATCTTCTCCCAGCATCAAGAAAGTCTTTTTCCCCTTTTAAATTTTTTTTTTCTTTCCTTTTTTTTTAAAAAAAAAATCCCTTTTGCATCCTGACGAATTCTTTCTTTTTATCTTCGACTGTGATTCCGAACTTTTGCCACAAAAGCTTCACCCAAACGATATCCAAAAAAGATTCAGCAATGGCACGTTCTCTGCGGCGCAGCTAGCAGCTACACACATATGCACCCTCATCTGATGTGATCGGTTTCTCTCTTCAATAGGTAATTGGTGGGTAATTACCGATCTCATGATACCACGCCGCTCAACAAAAACATAACTTTTCAGCTCGCAGGTACTCTTCGTTGTCCGCTTATCTGTCTAAAGATACCCCCCCCCCCCACCTTCCCCCCTTGGTTCCAAGACCTGCAAGTGGAAAGCCAGGCATACAAAGTTGGTTGCTGTTCCGCACTGATGCATGAGAATCACCCCACGATTTGAAATGGATCTTTAGGATGGGGAAGTGAGTTTCCACGTGTGCGTGGGAACTATTGTTTGAGTCGATGTTCAAAGTGGGAAACTTAACCTGGTCGGACCACTGCAAGATTGGCGGATGCGCGCTCCTTTGTAGATCTGCAAAGATGACCAACTGAATGACGTGCAGGTATCCATGTTACAAGCATTTCTATGGTTGTTTCAAACCTTACTCCAGGGTTTGGAGCGGCTATTAGGTACGTTGGGGCGGCTGATAATTTGTCAATGCCCTCTTAGGGGTTTCTTTTTCCTTATTTGAAACAAATCTCGCAATAGCAGGATTACATTTAGTGCTCACCAAGTCACGATCAACAAATATTACTCGCCCTAGCACACCCGTCAGCCACTCATCTCATCACTCAAAAATTACCTAGCTGCCTATTACCTCAATTTCCTCCATCCTCTTGAAAAATGCATATCACCAACACCTTCCGAAACCCTCTTTTCAGATCCCCCGAGGCGAAGTCATTACCCGGCAAGGAACTTACCTACTTTTTTGCAACGCCACACACAAAGAAATATGCAACTTCAAGCTCGTGGTGTTGATAACAAGGGTAGGCAGTTGGGTATGCCAAGCCGGGAATCAAACCGGGTTTCGTTCGGGAACTACCAAAACGGCACAGCACCTAGGACCTAGTGTCCCTCCACACCAGATACCCAGGCCCTTGGAAGCTAGAAGGTGGGTGGGTGGACCTTGATGAATGGCCAGAAATAGAACCCTTGTTTGGTACCCTCCTCAAGCAGCCAGGCATGGGTGTTTGGGGGGGGGGGGGGGAAGAGTGAATGGGGGAGCCGAAGGTCCACGAAAGGGTTGTGTATACTGTATTTATTAGCTCTTAGTGCGTATCACTGATGAATGACACACCTGAGCCGTCACGCCGGGTCCGGGTATGTGTCTAGTCAGGAGAGAGGTCCGGGATTGAGATAAAAAGAAATACATACCTACCGAGAAACAATACTTCTGAGATGTGGAGATATGTTCAGGTCTAAGGTAATCTTTGTGTAAAACAGGTTTAACCTGTTCTCAAATATGTGCCTTTGGATCACGACGGCACCCATTACCCGACTTATGCTCGGTAATAGGCATCACCTTCAGGGGGGCCACAACGGATCCTATTGAGCTTTATATAACACATAGTCTGAAGGGATTGATGTTACTATGGACACTGATAACCATTCCCTTCCCACACCACTGACTGGAGAGATTAGAGAGCACTCCCGTCTTGGACGGTGCTTTGTTGTGGCCCAATTCCATCTGAGCATCATCAAACATTCGCAACAATGGGGACAACGAAGTGGGTCGAGGCATAGAAAAGCGTCGATGGTGCAGTGCATCTACGCTTCGGCCACAATCATGGTGTTACGAAAGCCAGGTCATTCTAACTATAGGTCCTTCTAATGGCCATTCACCTGCTCTGCCAATTTCTTCTGCCACGGCAAGGGCTCGCTGGCGACCTGCACCGGACCAACATCTCCACCCCCCGCTCTCCTCCTCTTCCAATCCTCAATGTCCCGATTGTCCACCCAGTTCCCGTGCAGCCCCAGTTTCAGCTTGAGTGGCAGATGGATAACCGCTAGCGGGCCCTGGCTCAGGTTCTGCGCGTCAAAAATGACAACATCGTTCCTCAGCACGTCGAGGTGGTTGAGCAACGCAATCAGCCAACCCTCGCCCTCAGCGCCGCCGTTCTTGGGGATAAAAGTCGGCTCCTGGAATGTGGTCGTCGGCCCCGGAAAGTAGACATCCTCCAACCCGTACTTGCGGTTCTCGGTTTTGGGATCCTGATTATTATCATCATTCAACCCATTCGAAGCAGGTTTGTTTGTTGAGGTGGCGGTGTGGTAATGATCTTCTGACCACGTATAGTGTCCCAGGCAGTTGAACAGCCCCCCCGCGGGCGGACCGCACTTTGCAAAGTCGTAGGGCTTTGTGGGGTCAACCACCGCCTGCCAAAAGTGCCGATATGGCTTCGTCACGTAGCGATCGTCAATGCGCGAGAATTCGCCATTCGTCAACCACGTGAGCGCAGGTGTTACCCTCTCGTCGGCAACCCAGATGTCGGCATCGCCAGCTTCGGGCGTGTGGACCTTGGATTTTTTCGCCTTGGGATCAAATATCCACCGCACAGTCGGAGAGCTGAGCTTGTTCCTCTTGGCCACGCCATCTAGAGGAGTCAAGTTGGTATCCGGCGGGAAAAAGAAGAAGACGTTCCCATCCGCCACCGTCAAGTCGAAGACGACTTCTCCGGAAGCTAGCTCGTAACATCCCGCAACGTGTCCGTGAAAGCCTGCACCAATACTTGTCAGCACCACTGGCACAGAAAAAAAAGGGGAAAAAAAGTATTCACCATTATCAGCTCTAAACCAAACAATATCCTCACTCTTCCCGCCCCGCCTCGGCACGACGGCGTACCACTGATCCTCCTCGGGATCCCAAGCAAACTTGTTGCCGCCCCTCTTCATCCGCTCCAGGTTCATCTTGATGGGCGTCAGCGCGAGGACCAAGTAATTCTCGCTCAGCCCGCAGTCGTGAATCATGCCGGCAAAGGGCGCCTTGTACCACGCCTCCTCGGTTTTCCTGCCGTCCTTGTCGACGGTCCAGACGGCAACGTCGACGCTGCAGTCCGCCCCGTCCCCGCCTGCCTCGTAGGCAAAACACACCATCTCGCCCGTTTCCGGGTCGAACTTTGGGTGGGCCGTGAAGGTCGGAGCCGTGATCTGCCCTTCGAAGTCGTACCTGCCCAGGGTCTCGAGCGTCTCCGGGTCCATCGCGTAAGGGGGGCCGTCCTCCTTCATGGCCAGCAGGACTCCGCGCCAAAACACGACGTTGGTGTTGCTCGCCGTCCGTATGACACCCTTGACGCTCTCGTTGTCGGTGTAAGGGTTCCTGTACCGCCCGAAGAGCGCCCTCCTCGCGGCCGTCTCGCGCTTGTACCGCTCCGTGTGCACGTACGACTGCCTAAAGTCGGCCTTGCCGTCGAATATCCGGATTGCGGTCACCGAGCCGTCGCCGTTGAAGTGGATGTCGTCTTCATACAGGGGAGGGAAACGGTGGTCAGGCTGGACGCGGAAAAAAGTTCCGTTGATCTCTGGGGGGATTTGGCCGGTGACTTCGAGGTTGAGGATCGTGGCAGAGTCCAGGCGGGAGGGGGCATTCATGGAGCGGAAGACGTCGGTCGAGGGGAATCTGTGGGATTTGCCTGGGGCGGCGAGACGGGAGGATTGATAAGGGGAAGAGGTGACGTCGATTGACGGGGCGAGGGTGAAGATGTGCGCCATTATGTTAATCTCGATGCTTCGGTGGTGATATGGATGTTTGTAGATGATACCTAGGTAGGTAGGTAGCGCGTAATCGTCGATTATGTGTAAGAACAGGTGGATTGATAAATGACGGGGCGGAAATGGGGCCCTTCAAGGGGGGTAAGGGTACCTAGGTAGATGCCCAGAAGATCATGTGTAAAGCTGATGGGGGCTATCGGGGATTTCTTTCCCCCCATCCCCCCTTCGGCTCATCTACCGAACTGCATGGTGACCTTGGAGGGTGTGGTGCCACTTGACCCCGCAATAAATTGTTTGGTGTGTAGCATCATCCCAATCTGGGTTCGGGTAATCGGATGCTGCCGAACTGCAGCTGGCAGGCCAATCTCCGGCGATATTTGTTGATGGCGCGGAACTCTTCCTCTGGCTTGTTGGGGTAAGCGCCTAGCTAGTGTAGGTGCTACCTAGTGACCGGGTAAGTTGGGGGGTGCGGGGGAAGCTCGGCACCAAAAACGGGAGGAAGGGGTTTCCCCAACAAGCTCGGCAGTCAACAAGAGAGCCGAGATGGAAACGATTAGGATGCCTACCTGTTTTATTATCAATGTTGATGGTGCAAACTCGCAGACCATATCATGGGGTTGGAAGATGGAAGACGTAGGTGGTAAAGATGAGAGTTAACAATGTTGGTAAATAGAGTCAAATCTGGGAGCTATACGACCTAAGGATGCAAGAATAAAAGGGGAAAAATTTGAGGTTTGACAACAAAGATTAAGCAGTGTGGCCATTGGCTCCCTCCTCTACTTTGAACTGCACCAAGTTCGGCAGCACCTTATCCCCGGGCTTCGCCTGCTTCTCGCTTGCTCCGGGCCTGGTCTGACCCTTTGGCAAATCCAGGACCAGGGGCGGATCAGCCGTCAGAACCGACTTCCCGTACCTGGGAGCCCGCAAATCATCCGGCGAAATAGCCTTGCCCGTGACGGGATGAGGGTAATGGAACGGCACGACCCTCGTGTCGGGCCACAGAACCTTCTGCTCAAGCAGCTCATCCGGTCCCTTCGGATCCTCAGGGAAGGTCTTGGTAGGCCAGGGGACGTAGCCCTTCTTGGTGTGACTCCAACCCCTCTCGAAATCCGCGTGCCAGAAGGGGAAGTACCTGTACCGGAACAGCTTCCAGACCCCGTTCTCCTTGATGTACTCGTTCTCGTAGAGTCCTCCCTCCCACCACTGCTTATGACCCCAGGGGTACTCCTCTTCGATGCTCTGATGGGTGCCGGCCTGCATCAGGGCTCGCATGCGGCACCAGGCGTGGGTGCCGGTGGGATCGACGTCGACGATCTCTTGCATCATGATGTGGTCGAGCAGCCAGCCGTGGACGGGCCCGTTGCGGCCCGCGACGAATTGCTGCTGGAAGCGACCCTGGTAGAGCCTGGCGATGCCTTCCTTGCCGCGGTACCGACCGCCGAGGAACTCGACGTAGGCGTCCGGGTGGTCCGAGAACATGTCGACCACCTCGTTGTAGAGACATTTGTCAAGGTAGTAACCATATTTGAAGTGAACCTTGCGAACTTCAGCTTCGTCTATAGTAGATCGAACGTTAGAAAAAGAGGAACATTGGTGGGACTCGGGAAAGAGGGGGGGGGGGGAGGGGGTGGTCAACGTCAATGGAGAGTGAGTTGCAACGTACCGGCAACACGGGAAAGTTCCTTTTGCAGGACCTGAACCTGCTTTTTGAGGTCGGCGAATTCTTGTTCGAGGTTGGCCATCATTCAGGTTGCTGTCAAAAAGCGTGCGCAATGGTAAAGTGAAATCTGGAAAGTCGTCATGATGTTCGCGGAAAAGACTCGACGTCCCTTTTGTACTGCACTTAGTTATTACCACTGGCGCAGAAAGATCAGATCGTGAGGAGTAAGTAACCCAAGGGTGTGATGCGGGGAAGAGAAAGCTCGGAAATCGGAAAACAAAAAATAGGCGAATGCTCGCATTTTCTGTTGAAGCAGCAATATTACCGGTAAGCGGCGGAAACGGCAGATGGCAGACGGTACTTGGTGAAGAGTAATTAACCTGGAACAGTCTTGGCCGTGTGAGAGTTGTATGGTTCCAGCGTCCATGGTGAGTTGGAGGCGGTGCGGAGTAAACCACGGAGATGGGCTGGAAGTGTGAGATTCCATGGTGGGGGTGGAAGTAATCAGATCAGCAAAGGTAAGGCACCTGAAGGTACGAACTACGCTGTGCTGGAATGGCCTATTCGCTATGTCCATGACAGACGTGAATCTGCAACTGTCGCTACTTGCTGTGACTGCCATCAGGACCCCTTGAAACCCGGCAAAATTGGCTTGGTCTCCAGCCTGCAAGGACCTTTTTGGCAATTATGCCAGCAATACTCCGTACTGAAGCGATTTGTTACATTCTCCCTTTGGAAGGTGCCCACTTTAAATTTTTTTTTTTTTTTTTTTTTTTATTTTTTTCTTCTTGCTTTCCATTTTTCTTCCAAATTTTTTTAAATTTTTTTGGGGGTTGTTGTGAGGGCAAAAATGCGATTGTGCATCTGTGGTTCATCAGGCATTATTTACCTGCAAGCAATTGCCTTCTCGTTCGCGAAAGTCTCGCTCGGTGCACAGACTGGATTTTCCACCAGCCAAAAATCGGGGTTGCGCAGCGAGCTCCCGTCGCTCAGCGGAAGAAAACAACGTTGAACACCGACATTCGAAAATGGCCACAGAGACTCCAGCATCACGTGACAGAGGTGCGGGGTAGCACCTTTTTTTTAACAGGAAAGACAGTGGAAGCCGCGGCGGATCGCTAGTATCCATGTCCCAGGCAAGCTCCAGTAGGCCTCACAGTGGTCACCGACCAGATTGAGGTGCAGGGGCCCAACTGCGATCCAAGCGCTTGGCCAAGCAAAAGCTGCCTGACCCAGAACCTTCGACAACCATCGCCATCGACATTCGACGATCAACCCTGCGATTTTCTGGTACTTGATACTGGCGGCTTGGCGCTGCTGTCGCTTCTCTTTCGATACCCTTCCATCAAAAAAGCCAGTGTAGGTGGACCATGAGCGGCCAGCAGCACAGACCGACCATCTTACCATCACTGGCGCCCGCAGGACCACCCCCCGATACCACCCAAGCCCCCGGCCTCGATGATGCAAGCAGCAGGCAGATAAGCCCCAGCTCAGATGGAAGCAGTGGATCCCAAGGCCGCCCGCAGACTCAATCGACCAGAGCTGCCGCCCGTCGCGCCCAGGTAAACAAATTCGCCTGTGCCAAATGCCAGAAAAGGAAAACCAAGTGCGATGGCCACCGACCACAGTGCGGCGCCTGCGCCAAGCGGAACGACACGAGGTGCGAGTATCCCGTCCGAGAGGGCGCCATGTCGAGATATTCCGATCTGAAGGAAACATTCGGCTGCCTTGAGCGCGAGAACCACGACCTGAAGGAGCTCTTGTCTTATATCCGCCATCGAACCGAGAGGGAAGCCATGGAAGTCTGGAGGAGGCTGCGCACCGCCGAGGACCCACTCCAAGTTCTCCAGTATTTCAGGGACGCCGATACCCTTCTACTCATACCGTCATCAAGCAGTCCCGCCAACGGCAACCAGAAGATGCACGAGTTGGAACTCGACGCCCAGGCCCGCAGCGACATCAAGGTTCGGTCACGGCCATGGACCATCATCGCGGGTGATGGCCTAGTCTCGTGCCTAATCTCGTCCTTCTTCAAATGGGACAGCTCCATTTTGCTGCCTTTTATTGACAAGGACCTGTTTCTGCGGGACATGCGCGCAGGCTCTGGCAGATACTGTTCTCCTTTCCTGGTCAACTCTATCTGTGCTTTACGTTCTGTGAGTAACACATCTCCCGGGAGACTGCCGATCAATCCAACTTTTCTAACACCGCACCTCTGCAACTGTTTGACAGCTCATGTCCGACATCCCAAGAGGTTTCAATCGGGCCGCAAATATTGATTTGTGCTCCATGTTCTTATCAGAAGCCAAGAAGCAGCTTGACCTCGAGGCCGGCAAAGTGTCATACACTTCAGTTCAGGGTCTCTTTATACTCTTTGTCCTCTCCTGCTGCGACGGAACCAACCGCGCCGGGTCCATATATCGAATGGCAGCCTTCGATATGCTTGCCAAACTCAAGTTGGAGAAGACGTTTGCGCGGCTCAGAGACAGCGTGCCAGAAGAAGCCGAGCACAAGCGTGCGATATCCAAACTTCTGTGGGGCCTCTACGTGTTGGAGTGGTGAGCAGACTTTTGATACCCCTGCCTGATTCAGTTAATTGAAGCTGATGGACAGCTCCAAGTTTACTCTCACACGCATTTTTGAAACCTACGACGCTCTCCGAGCCGAAAATCCCGAGAATGATTTATGAGGGCAGATCAGACTCGCCAAATCTTGACGTCCGTGGATTGCCTTTTAGTTCAGGCTCACCGGAGCCACCGCTAGTTCCTGGAGCGACCGAGAAGGCATATAGCATTGCCATCCTATACCAAACCATCATGAGATATAACACGCACCCGTCTTTAACAATTGGAGGACGGGCAGACATGGATAAGAGGAGAGACTTTTTCTCGCAGTTGGGTCAACTACAGGATTCTTTGCCGAATCGCTTGCGCTACCGTCATAATCTTGCGCCGGATACTTTGTTTCTCAAGTAAGTCCCGCATAAAGTTCTTTTAACATGAAAAATCACCAACTCACTCCCCAACCTAGTTCTCTCATCAATATGGCAGCATACAATATCGTCCGCCCGCTGCATCCCTCAGCCACTATTCGGGAGGGTTACACTGCGCAAGCCGTCATCCTGGACCTCTGCGCTATAGATGTCGAGATTCTCGAGTTATATGCCAGTAGATGGAACCTGAAGGAATACTCTTCCATGTTGCTGTGTAGCGGATGGAGCGTTACACTTACTCTCATACCCCTTCTCGACAGCGACCCAAGAGCCCCAGATTTATTTACGCGAGCATGTGTTCTGCTTCGGGTGATCCAAAGGGATATGCAGGGCGTGCGTATCATCATGCAAGGGATAATGGCTCTTTTGTGGAAGACGGGCCGGACGATTCCGCCAGAAGCAGTGCAGTATTTCTCGGGGCTCGACAACAACAGGGGAGAACTCAAGGATGTCCCGTATGAGTTTGCGTTACCAGTGCCGGAAGTCACGCAGAAGCTACTGGAGGATGATGACGATGATTTAGACGAGACCACAAAGCTCGGGGCAGATGTCGCGGCATTATTACAAAAGTGGAGTTCATTGTCGGTTGAGTGAAGTTAACTGGAGCGGGAGGAAAAGAAACCAAACAAAAACTTTTAGCTAGCTGTCAGCGCATACCTAGCCAAGCGTAATGAGACGTAATTTTTAAACTTTGCAACAATTCATTATGGGCTCCAGACTGCTCTCAAGGTTATGCGGCGCTTTTTGACTTTGATACACTCCAGCAGGGTTCTTGTGGTTTTTTTTTGGGGGGGTTTTTTTTTTTCCTCTTTTCCGTTGCGTTGGAAAGACGACAGAGCACAACAATGCCTTTGTCCTTGTCTACATTACAAGGTAGGTAGGTGCCTTTTTTGTGTTTGGGATTCCTGGACAAAGGGTTTCGAGGGAAGCTGACCTGAACAATCGCATTGTCTTCCTGCAAGTCAATTTTGAGTTTTCAAACTCAAATATCAATGCTATGTCCCAGGAAAGATTATATATATCACATTAAGGTATTCACTTGGGCAGGTAGGTACGGTCAATATCTGTTCACTTGACCGGGATCCATGATCATTTTGGAGAATTTGGTTCTAACGTTAAAAACGTCAGCCAACAAACCCCCCCCCCCCCCGTTTTCCCAAAAAAAAATACAACCAAAACCCAGATCATCATCATGTCCTTAAGCAACACCATCACGGTCTACGAGATCGAGTGGAAGGTCTTTACCACCTTTCCCAACCTCGTCGAGCTCCATGCTCACCTTTGGCAGGTGCTCGACAGCATCATAGAACTTGAAGAGAAGACGACCTCCGCCGGGGATCTGAATCTGGAGCTGGAGCTGGAGCTGGAGCGGGAGCTGGAACGAAACCGGGACCGGACAGACCTCGAAGTGGCCGTCGCGCGCGTCGGCAAAATCATCCGGGCGGTGCACGCGGCCGCCGCAGAGGACGAGGGGAACCTCTACGCGCGCAGGGTCATGATGGCGACGGCCGACAACAACATCCAGACCCTCATGGATGATGAAGGGTTCAGGGGCTTGGTCGAGCGGTACCTCCAGGTTGTGGACGCGCCTCGCGTTCATCCTGGCGTTGCGCGGCAGCAACGCGGACTCCAGGGCCAGCAGTCTGAGCTTGAGCAGGTTGAGGGAGACGGGGGCTCATCTGATGACGCCGCCGCCGCCGCCGACTGCGAGTCTTTTTCAGCTTTTCTGGGGGGCGAAGAGGGGGTTTCAGACAGTTCTAGCGACTCCGAGTGGGAACCTGTTGGTCGGGCGGCGTGAAACCTTGCGGGACGTTGTGGAATAAATAGGTAAGGTAGGTACCTACAGTTCGATAGCATGTTTATTTTGTTAAGATGGATATTGCTTTGTTTTTAAAGTCCTTGTGCCTCCTTTTTTGTGCCGCATTTGATATGATCCCCTGAGAATTATCTAGTGCCTTTTTTCCCCCCCCCTCTTGTACAGTACCTTATGTTTGCTTCCGCGAGGGGGAGAGGGGCTACGTGACGTTTGGATAATGAGGAATGGATATGCGAGTTTACTAATGAACGGGTTTGGTCAGTTTTTCATTGTGTGTTTATCGTGATGGATAGTGAGTTTAGGGATGGAAATGGCAAGGTCAAACTTGTACCTATTCCAACCGATACTTGTTCAGGTTGATTGGGATATGCCTTTGGACCTAGCTTCTTCGATATTACCTTGAGGTAGCTACCACATTATTACTTCATTGACCGAGCTTTGTTTGAGATGACCCGAATATACGTAGCCATATATTGCTTTTCTTTTTCATTTACAAACTGGACTAGGAAAACATTGCTCCTTCTTGACCTATCGTAAAAGTAAACCAGAAAACAAGACAATCCCAAGCATTTTTTAGTATTAATGACAAGTACAAAGATTCTTGTTTGCAATCTGTGACTCTTCACCCTGGCTCATTCACAAGGTAGGCTCAACATCATACTCGACATCTGTCCGAATGACATACTTGGCCCCCTTCCTCACACCGGTCCCCTCGTGCAACGGCGCGTTCTTCGCATCTCCATGCGGGAACACGGCCACCGCACCCATGACCGGCTTGACTGGGTAGGCATTCAAAACGCCCTCCTTGACGCTTGGCAAGAAGTACGTAGTCTCTCCACCCTCGAAATCATCGTTCAGGTAAATCAAGAAGGTGTAGAGACTGCTCTGCCTCTTGTCCCTCGGGCTCGAGTCGTACTGGTACACTCCCTCGGGAGTGATGCCACTAGGCGGCCAAGCGCCATCAATATGGCACCTGTACTCAGCACCGGGGACATACCGGTACACTCGGAACCGTCGGTTTAACCCTCGCGCGATTTTGCCACCGACATCAGCAGGGACATACTCCTTCACTCTGTCCCACAGCCGATCGTGGAACGACTGGTCCACCACCCAGTAAAAGTTGTGCGCCAACACGGACACCTCTTCCCCCTCGTCCTGGATCGGCGCATCCGGGATGAACTCGGTTGCCTCGCCAGCCTTGATAATCTCCTTGCACTCCTCCTTCGACAGAACGCCTTTAACCAGCGACAGGTTCGGCACGACGGGGTGCTCCAGCCTCGTCCTCTGCGGGCCCGGAACCGCCAAATCGACGGCATTCTCCTCTGAGGTATACAGCACCGCGGGATGATGATTCGGCGGCTTCCTCAGCGGGCCGGGCGTGGTCTCAATAGCCTTGTACCGCCTCTTGATCCCTTCTTTTCCTTCCCCACCAATCAAACTCCCATCCAGAACCCTGGCATACACCTCCTCGGGCACGTACCCTTCCCCTCTCATATCCCAGACCGGCTGGAGGGAGATCACCTCTTCATCCCCTCTCGGGACGGGCGCGGTCAGATCGGTCGGCCCGCACACCCTCATGACCAGGTCCAGCGTCCTCAACCCTTCCCTTTCCCTCTCTGAACGGATCCCGCGGCCGTGCACGCCCTTGACGCCGGAAAGGCCGCTGACGACGTCCAGGTCCCTCACCCACCGGCACAGCGCGCCGAGCTTGGGCGACTCGCCTCTTACTTTCATTTCGGAAAGCAGGATGCGGGCCTCGAGCCACTTGCCGTCCGCCAGCGCGCCCGAGACCCGGGCGGTCAGGTTCGTGCCCTCGCCCGCCGAGTTGAGACCGGTCGTGCACGCCGAGCGGAAATCGTAGGCGGCGGCGCGAAGCTCCTTGCAGGCTTTGGATTTGATGAGGGAAGGGTGGGAGGAGAGGGCGACGAGTGTGTCGATTGTGATTTCCAGCTCTTCCGTCGAGATCACAGAGGAGAGGGATTTGGGCTGGGCGGACGCGGATGCGGATGTGGATGGTGGTGGGGCGCTGGCATCATGGTCGGAATCGGTGAGGGGCGGGGTGGAGATGGCGTGGGATGTCTTTTGCTGCTTTGAAGGTTTTGGTTGTTTTTCTTGGGGCGGTTTGGGCGCCTTGCGCTTTGTGATTTGTCTTTTGGCCATTGTTGAGTGGGAAAATCTATGAGAAAGAACAAGGTGAGTTAGTTATTAGGTTTGGCTAGTTTGGGTTTTTTTTTTTTTGGAAGCGTCATGAGATTTTTGGGTTTGATGAAAGTTTGTGGTTGAACGGATGATTTTGGGATTTTGGAAATGTGGGGTGATTCTGCACGTTTCATTGGATGAATTGGGCGGTGAAGCTTGGAACCGGCAGAATGTGGCGAATGCACAACAGAGTCTGGACTCTGAAGAGACGTCAGTTTAAGGTACGGTCAGTGCACCAGTGGAGTTCATGGTGTAAGTTTCCCTGTACTGTGTACACTGTCATTCCTCAGTGCTGCAAATCAGAGGGGTATAAGGGAAACATCCGTGAAAAAAATTATTTTTAAATTATGGAGACATTTATCATGTTCAACATTTTGAGCATTGATGCTCATTGTCGACTGCACAGGGTAGTGATGCATCCCAAAAGAGGCTCCTTGGCCTCCCCAAGCCCACAACAGAAAGAGATTCTGTTATGTCGCATACTACAAAAAGAGAAGATAAAAAAAGTGCGGTCGAGAATACTGACAAATAATCATATCATCGATACATCCGTCCTGTACTGGGTTTCTTGCCCACAATTTTTATATTTTATTTTTCGGTTTCCCCCTGGTAATCCTTTGTCCCCGTCACACTTCCCGGCCGTCCATCTCATCTAACTGTCGAATCTTGTTCAAGTCTAGACTCTGTATCCTCACAAGATTCTCATTTTATCTGTCTGCTAGTAGTTCTGGTATGAAGAGCCTACCTCTTGAAGGACGAGTTTTTAGAAAGCAAAATATCGTTTCTGATAAATGGGTAAGTACCTAGGAAATGAGATATGAAAAAAGTCAAAAATTGCAGTAAGGCTAATGGCTGTGCAGCTTGATATTCATGAATCAAACAGGAGAAACTCATAGAGCAGACATTTAATTACCTAAGCAAGGTCAGGTACCAAAACCCTGAATTGCCGATGCTTGTATTAATTGCAATCCTTATCTTCTAGTAACTCAGTAACCATAACCAAGAAGTCTTTCTCAACCAAAACGCCTAACTACCTTCGGTTTTCATGTTCAAATCCCTCCCGCGCTATTGAATCCTAAACTTTATATACGGAATGTGATGATTCGGCCACGGCACCTCCTTCGGCCCGTACCTGCAGCTATAAAACTCGGGGTAGTCAAACGAGCCCCTGAATCCTCCCACAACCTCATAGGTCGCCCTCTTCTGTCGCGTGCACGGCAGGTCCATGCTCACGAAGCTCCACCGGCGGTAGCTCGCCACCCCAGCCCTCAGGTCGACCCTCCCGGCCTTGAGCGGCAAGGTGTCGAGGACGTTTTCCAGCGCCGCGATGGAGTTGGTAACGTTGCGGAAGGGCACCATGACGTTGGTCTCGATGACGCTCTGAATCTCAATAAGACCTGCACGCACGTTGCCCGACGAGTCGGTCGTGAATTCGAGAGGGTATCCCTCCCACGCCGTCGAGAGGACCTCCTCGATCAGGGCAATTGTGGCCTCGCCTTGACCGCTGTAGGTCGTGATGAACTCGAGAATGGTCGACGTGGAGCTCTGAAGCTTCGTGACGAGGACCGGGAGCTCGTTTGTGATCTTGATCGACTCGAGGATGTCTTCGACTTTGCGCAGCTTCCCCGAGATGATGAGCTCGAGGAAGTAGCTCACGTCGGGAATCGCCTCGGCGACCTCGATGGTGGACCCGATGAGAGTGACAATCTTGGGGATGACCTCGACGATGGTTTCCGTCGCGTTTTTGACGTCCTTGAAGGTCTGAACCGTCGCTATAGCTTGAGATACTGAGCACAAAAAAGTCATTGTTAGTCTGGATCCACCCGCATGCGTAGGACAGTTGCACTTGTAGACTCACCCTTTTGGAGATATTCAGAAATGACAGGCCCCAGGCACGCATCGTCCTTGCATACTTTTTCTTCAATCTCTTCAATCTTGTCCGGCACCATCTTGACCTGCTCGAACAGGATCTCGGTGGCCTCCCCGATACTCTCAATCTTCTTCTCGACAATGGCAAAGATGTTGGTCCACTCCTTGAGTATCACGACGATCTTGTCCGCCATCAACTCCTTGGACTTTGTGAGGTAGTTTGTGAAGAAACTGCGGATCAGGTCTGGCTCGCACGCGCCGATGAAGCACGGGCTGATTGCCGCCGCCAGCTCCCCGTAGGTGGCTATGTCGATCTCGGCAGCAGGGATGACGGTCCACCCGCCGTCGGGAGAGAGATCCTCCGCCATAATCTCGGCCTTGTTATCCTCCACCTTGAAGCCGTTGTCGACCATGCACTTTTGGAGCTTCATGATGTCCTGGATCATGGTCGACACGGCGGCCGAGAAATCCATCCCGTTCTGGACAGACTTGAACAGGTCCTTGCCGACCATCTCGAGCGCCTGGGGCAGGCAGCTGCACACCGCGCCCGCCTTGGTGATGAATTGCTGCCCAGCGTTGCCCATCGCCCCGCGGACCACTCCGCAGAGGTCGACTTTGGCCGTGTTGATGATGATGCCGCACGGGACGTCAACCCACTTTGTGCGGGTTCCAGGCTCGCACGTCCAACCATCACATTTCCTCCCTGGCTGCTTCCATGTCGGGCATAGGTAGGAGTACTTGAGCTTGGTCTTGCAGTTGTCGTACTAAAAGTTGGTTTCGTTAGATACCTGCCTGACTAACAGTTTTTTGCAACAGGAAAAGTTTTGATGCCCTTACCTCAAAGAACTTTTGTGGACACATCTTGGCCGCTGCCCCCGTCGGCAACTCGATTTTCGCCGTGCATCCCCAAACATTTTTGATGCCGTTGCATATCTCTTGAATCGTGCCTTCAGACACGACAACTTGCGGTAATAACACCGACGAAAGGAAGAATATTGATGATGGCCGCATTTTTGTTTCGCGGAACTAGAATGACTGAGGAAATCTACCTACTGTCCACTTTGTCGACCAGTGTGTCCCGGCCCCGGATTGGGGACAAACGCCGATTGATATCTTGATCTCCCAACCTCTTTCTTGTTGGTGACATTGGGCACAACTGGGCTAGGCTAGGAGTCTAGACCTGTTCCAAAACGCCCAAACATATTTTGGAACAGGCGGAGCCGACCCTCAGCCTCACAGCGCTTCGGCTTTGGGCAGCACTATTGAACGCCACATTCCAGCGAACCCTTTGCTGGCATTGGTACACGTTCGTGGGCACCTGAGCGAGCGGCCGCTTGCCAAGGCAATTAGCCACGTTTTACTGCCCCTCCTGCTGTGAGGTGGAGATGAGGTGGTGGCACATGCTTCGCGAGAAAACGTTCAAGAACAAGTGGCTGGCACCATTCCTACCTAATTCCCATGAATGCACTCGGAGCGGTCTTTTTGTCTTGTGTCCCTTTTTTTTTTTTTTTTTTTTTCTTCGTCTTTCATCATCATCCGAACCATGGCGGGCAAACGCTCTGAGAATCACGGCTACTATGGTCACTCACGATCTTTGTGTCTGGTTATCACCTGCCGGATCGTAGGCTTATTCCAGACTGTGTCAGCGCTGGCTGTCCTCGTCCCCCTCATACATTTTGTGAGAATTCTGGGGAGTCATCAATATGCGGTCCCCAAGACGTTTTACGTCGTAAGTTCATGGCCCAGAATCTTTTCCGCTGTCGGTACCCAAGGTATCTTAGCTTGTCCACTAATACTGTCCTGAACAGCTTGGAGCGGTCGCGGCGGCAACACTCCTCGTCCTGACTCTGACTTCCATCTTGAGCTTGTGCGGAAGACTCCGGCCGCTGCACAACCTGGTGGCCAGTGCGCTCCTGGCATGTTTCTGGGCGGCTAGCTTCGCCGTGGTGTTCGCTAGGCTGCGGCACGTCTTGTTCACGCAGTGCTCGAACGACAACTGGCGGAATGACTCGGGGACCCAGCTCTGCTATCTTTACAGGATCATTGTCGGGGGCGTTGTCTGCGGTTTGTAAGCGTGCATATCTTACTCTCCCCCGTCGGGTTAACTCATGCTCACACCTTCATCTTCTCAGTGCAAGCTCCCTGGCAGCTGTGGTCATTGATGCTGTCTTGTACCGCCAGCAGCCGCCGAAAGTCAAGTACACAAAGGCTCGGGTAGCGGGGATCGAAGGTGACGAGGAAGTCTTGGTTGCAAGGACTGGTCAGGATGGACAGCGGTACGATGCGCCGAAGGTGTGGCCGAATACCGCATATAAGGGAGCATAGACCGCGGTCTATTTATGGCGGTTAGAGGTCGCACTGAGTGATTCTCTCGTAACCTGCCTAGGTATCTCAGCCGTACTTAGTACCATTCTTTGGGCGCATATCAAAACAATAACCAGATTATGGTTATCTTTGATACGCATAAGAAAATGGGGGAAAGAATGAAGAAGGAGAAGAAAGGGGTAGATGTGTAGAGCTAGATATATGTCTTGTTATGGGAGGAAATGTAAGGTTAACTTGGCATTGTTCAAAACCAAGATTGCGTTGCTGAAGCTTCAGAAGGTAGCTGAGTAGCAAAAGACAACGGCAAATGTGCTGTAGCCCAGCCGAGATCAGGTTCTCACTATTGAGGGCAAACCGTTCTTCCGGAATGCCTAGGGCTCAGGCTTGCTTGGCTCCGCCATCTTTTATCCTGGACAATGAGCGGGTACGAACGTGTTTGTAAAACAACCTACAATACCCCCATCCCAAGTCAAAGCATGCTTCCTCATTGCAGATTCATATACAGATCTATCGCAAGCCCTGGACATTGCGCTTCTTATTAGGACTTGCTGAGACTAATCAAGCCGCAGTTCCCATACATCTCCAAGCCTAGAGTTATCCTCCGCAAGACCGCCGTGTACAATGACGGCATCATGCTCGCCATCATCACCTGCCGCCACGTCTGCACCGAACCAACCTCTCGGAAGGGGAGCGTCACCTCTCGGCTCGACCTTGGTCCACTCCTGACGTCCGAGGTCAAAGAGCCATACGTCCCCCAGCATCCTCCCGGCCCCAGCATGGCCAAGAGAGCTCGGATCCCGCTCCCCAAACAGAGTCACGAGACTATCCTTCCCTTTGACCTTGACGGCGAGAAGCGCACCGACGCTCCGCGGCTCGGGTCCCTGGATGCCGTCGGGCTTAAAAGGAATCGTAGACCAGGTACGCGCGGCGAGGTCCAAGACATCGATCGCCCCGCCCAGCTCGCTTTTGCCGTCGAAGCCGTTCATGCGGTACAGCTTCCCGCCGCTGACGGTGATTGACGTCCCTCCGCGCGGGGGCGGCGGGGCGGCCGGCAGCTCGGTCCAGGTCCTGGACTCGACATTAAACGACCAAACATCGGACAGCCGGCCCTTTTCCGGGCACCCGGCGTGGACGTAGATGTTATCGCTGCCGTCCGAGGTCATTGCGTGGTAGCTGCGGCTGCAGGGGTGCGGCGCATCGGGATCAGCGGGCTCGATGAGCTCCCACAGGGACTGGCTCGGTGTGTAGCGCCAGATGCCGCCTTTCTCCTCTATCGGCGCCATCGCAGGGCCGCCCCGTCCGGAAAACAGGTAGAGAGCGCCTTTGAGGGCGGCGGTAGCCAGGCCGACGCGAGGAATCGGCGCTGTCGCGGGGGCCTCAAGGGTGGTAGCGGCGGCGGCGGATTCTAGGAAACGAGTTCCAGGTTTGTCAGCTGGTGGTGCACCACAGTATAGGTATAATCAAGAGTTTGCGGCGGATCTGAATCGGAGTTTCAAGATCATACCTTGACCTGAACTAAGCTCAATAACGTCCAGTCGATTGTCAACCGGCTGTCGAGGGACCAGCTCTCCGCCAAAGACCCATGCTCGAGACCCCAACACTGAAAGCGATTGTGATGATCGACCGAGTCGCTCGCTCGATGCTAGCTTTGTCCATGTTGCCGAAATGTTGCTCATTGCGGGCGAGATTATTGTACTTTAATTTCTCTTTGTCTTAAAACTCGCGGGCGTTATCCAAAATCTTTACGCACTGAGTCTGGAGTGAGGGGTCGCGCCGGGTTGTTCCGGACCAACGCAGCGGTATACTGCAGTGAGTGGCGGCGATGTGGGTCGTCGACGGCAATCGCAGGTCACCACTCATTCGCCGCCTTCAAAAATCGCTCATTTACTCACCGTAAGAGAGGGGCGCAATGGCAAGATTTGATGCGGGGAAATATCAGGATTTTACTGCGAGACTTTTATGCTGACAAGAGGTTCAGGCAGTCGGTCTTGGAGTTCAGGTTTGGCCCAACTGCGAAACCAAAGGTATTCGATCATCACTACCTACGATTCCCATTTTAACACCGTTTCTTGCATTGGGCTTGACATTGGGACGCCACAGGTTGACCCAGCACACATTGATACGATATAGCGCTCACGGTTTGTTGGATTCTTGGTACCCTATGTCATCTCTGATCTCAGGTCAGGTACACAGAGGAATGGTCCTGCTCTTACCCCACGAAGAGAAAATACCCCGAAGAAAATCCGTTTGCCCCCTTTTTACTTCTTTCTTCGTTCACAGAAGATTTCTCCCAAAATCAGTCCTCTAGAGAGCTCTCGAGGGGTTCCGAGTTTCCCCCACACCATATTCTGGAGTTTTATTTTGGGACCCGGTTATTATTTTTCTGTACGAGAAGAGATGATTTACTCCTGCTCCGAAGTCGGTGTGTCTTGTTCTGGTTCCGCCTCTGGAGTAATATCATGAGTCGGAATGGGTGGTAGAGATACGCTTCCTGGAAAAACCTGGGCGTGGAGCCCAACGAAGCGCCTGCAGGTTTCCAGTCCCGATTTGAGGACGTTGAGTTGTTTAGTAAGTTGCAAACGCTCCATCTTGCTGTACTCTGGTTCTCCGGCGATGCAAGCAGCTCGGTCGGCGCTCATGTTGTGGACCGAGACAGGGGAGAGGATTTTTTCGAGCGTGTTCATCAACTTTGCTTCAATCACTTCAACTGCAATGTCGTCGATGAAGCGTTGCAGGGCCACCTAGAATGTCGAAGACGAGGTTAATTATCTGCAAGCTAGAGACGAACTGAAAAGTCCAATTTGAGCTAGTGGGCTTACATCATAGTACGCATTCAGGCAGTCAGTGGCGTCTGTCGCAGCCAGGCGCTTCATCCCCATGCCGTCAGCCCGGGCCAAGTCCTTGATGAGTGCATCAATATCATGACGTTCCGTGCTGCTCCATGCCATGAGCGACAGTGTGGACGCCGTGTCAATGCGTAATCGCTTTCGGATGATGGCCGAGAACTCCTTCTCCCTCCGTTGGATGCGAACATTCTCCAGCGCCTCAAGAAATGTGTCATTGTATGTAATTGGATGCGCATTCTGGTGCGGGACGAGGAGCTCAGATGTTTTTGCTCGCATGTCCTCCAATACAGCTTTCATGGCAGGAGTGACTACCTCCCTTTTCAAAGCCACAGCCGCCGAATCATCTGCGATGTGATCAACGACAAGATCAAGAAACCGACTGGCGGCCTTCCAGACGCTGTCGATGTGTCCGCGAGCAATGGCTTCCCAATGGCCGGACTGCTCAAGGAACAAATCGGCGACCAACATGGGATTGAAAGTTCCCGGCAGCTCGCGACCGCGGGTTCTGTTTTGCAGGTACTCAACATAAGAGATAAAGCTAGACTTTCTGACATCAGTCACCGTGCCCAATGGACAGCGCGCGACCTGTGGAGCCGAAAGACGAGACCCATGTGACTTGTCTTCATCATTAATAATGTTCCACCTGTGGCCCAGCTCTGATAAATTGGATGCGAAATCTTCGTTGAGGTTCTGCACTACAGCCCTGATGCGTTGCTCGTACCCGACGTTGGTTTTGGCCGGCTTGAAGAAGGGTTTGAGGTAGTTGCCGGAGATCGATGACTTGACCAGATCCTGAAATGATTCCGCGAGCTGGAATAAGTAATGTCGCTGGTCAAACGATCTTGCTCTAGGATCGCCGAGACCATTCAGTTGCTTCTCGCATAGCATGAATTTCTTGTCGATCTCACTCAGCAGGCTGGGAAGCTCGGTGATGACTTGCCCCAACAGCACTTTGCTCAACCGGTCCCGGAAGGTGACGACACCGAGTGACGAAGGCGGAATCTCGTTCCAAATGCTGCTGCGGAAGAAATCGTCCTCGTCGGCATCCCGCTCCGAGTGCGTCCACGCGCCCTTCTCACTGTCCATGTTCTTGACAACGTGCCAACCCAGCCGGAATTCGACCTCTTGGTTCCTGGCCAGGGCTAGGTATAGGCTTTCACTCGCGGAACCTACAGTCAAGGTGTCGGGTTTTGTAATGACTCCAAGTGTTCTGTTTCCGGCAGGATCCGCCGTTCGGGCCAGCTTCAACACAATTTGGTTGGCAAAGTCATTCTTGGCGGAAACGACGGCGAGGATGATGCATCTAGACTGTTTCATGTAGCCTTGGACGACGTCCTGGATGAGCTGAACGTCCGAAGCGGACTGATTCTTGGTTTCGGAATGGATGAGACCGGGCAAGTCCACCATGGTCAGGTGGGGGCGATCCGAGCCCGTCACCTCGACCCGGAGGATATCTTTGGCAAAGGCTTTGCCGTGAGGCGAGATGCCCATGGCGCTCTTTGCTTTCTCTATGAGATCGGGGAGATCGGCGAGGTCAACTCCTTCTTGGCCGAAGCTGCGGAGAGCCTTCTGCTCGGACTCGCTACGCTCTTCATGCGGGACGATGGACACACGAGCGGTTCGGTGTGGAGCCCGGCGCAGGATCAGCTCGGTGGGAAACCGTGTGCAGAGGTTGCTCTTGATTGGGAACGAAACGCCAGAGATTGCTTCGAGGACTGAGCTTTTTCCCGACGACTGGTCGCCACACACGATGATCTGGGGAAGCGAGACATAATTGCTGATGCCCTGGGCACGTAGTTTGTCGATGGCGTTGAGCAGCTGCAGCTGGTCTTCGGAGCAGAGCTTGCTCATGGGTCCGTCGTCGAGGGCGACCATGATCGTAGTGGTGACGGTTCGTGAGGTGCTGGTAGTTGTCGGATCGGTGATGGACGGAAAGATTTGTACTTGGCAAGGGGCAATGGAGGGCTTGGATAATAATTTCAATATTCCCAAAAAAATGTGTGTGGGGGAGAGAAACCCCACCAACCACTTGGGCAGACACCTACCTATCGGTGGCCCATTATTTAGAATGAAGAGGCAAGGACTCCCCGGGTTTCAAAGCTACTCCTCCTTTAAATAGCCCACATTGTCTTTCGAATGCAGCCGTCATCTGCCTAGCGTGCACAATTTGAAGTGTTAAGGGTGCAAAGGCATTGAAGCACGGCAGCATGTTCGGTCTGTACGCAGTTGTTGAACAAAAAAAAGGGAGCGATGAACGGAAAGCTTCAATCATTTCTTCGTTTCGGTGGACTCAGAGATATTTCAGGCTCCATATCATCAACCAAAGCGGTTGCATGAATTTACAAAAGACGGTCAACTGAGGTTTTTCACAAGGGAGCCAAAGTAGGTAGGGAGAGTTATGCGTGCACAAGTAAAATAGGCCGGTAAATCGGAGCAGCAGATTTAGACATTTATGATACATGCGCCTGGCATCACTCTTAGGCCTTTCAGAGCAGACTTTTCTGCTCCTGTAGCTTCTGTGTGGAATTTGCTTTGTTCTCCTTGGTCTTCTTGTTGCACTTACCCTTCTGTTTGCTACGGGTCACACAGCCAATTGAGTTCATCACGAAGGGATCACCCAATTCATCTAACAAACAACAACTAGCTTTTACACTCATTGCCCAACCTAACTGATCTTCGATAAACACAGCTGGCTTTCATCTTTCATGTCAGGAAAATGCCATCATTTTTCCCGACTCCACCGTGACTCTCATCCCCTCTACTAATTACCTCATGGAAACGATGAAAAGACAGTTCCTTGTGGCACCCCCCAGATAGAAAATCTCCGATTCATCTCTGCTTTCCAGGGAGAATCTGTCCCCGAAATGACATTAAATTTTTATAAAAATTTTATGAACTATTGTCGAAACGGTAATGCCAGTGGATATATTACTTATTTGTTCTGCTGAGCTAACGTAAGACGCGTATTCCTTACGCACCTTGGCATCCAGGGCCGGGACTCCACCCTCATCATTTACCTTTTGCTTTTCGGCGGTGAGGAAAAGTTTTATCAAACATCGCACCAAGTTTGTTTGTCACCATGTCCGTTCCATATCGAAATCCGATCGCGCTCATTTCAAACCTTCTGGTACGCTGGAATGTCCTCGGATCACATGGATTACATCGTTTGAAGCCGAGCTTTCCGAGACCTCTCATCTTGCGTGTTCTATTGCCCTGTCAATTCTAGATCTGTGCCCCATGATTTGACGACCGCCATGACGATCTCCAGCTTACGCACATAGCTGGAGCGTATCTACCCTACTCAGCCATGTGTACAAGATCTTGGCAAAACCGGAGCGTATCCAGAGGCGTATACAGAAAACATCCAAGCGCTTTCACTCTCCTACAATGAGTAGGAAAATAAAAATATAAAAGGGACGCAGAAGTTGCTTCGGAGTCTCAACATCTTCCTCTTCCCTCCATCATCAAAGCAGATCACAGTTTACAGCTTTCTAACCTCTATCCCTACAAACGCTTAAACAACAATTTAACACCCCCCCCCCCACCGCTTCCCTAAAAAATGCACTTCTCTCAGCTCACACTCGGAGCCTTGTCTCTGTTTGCGGCAACAAACGCCTACGTTGTCCGTCTGTTTCCCGATGCGCACTGCGCTGGGCCTCTGGTAGAGGAGAGAAACGTCTGGGACAACACCTGCGCCTACATCAAAGGCCCCTTTCAATCCTACTCCTTGAAAACAGGCGGCGGAAGCTTCCAACTCATTACGGCATACGAACCGCAAAACTGTGCCGGAAAGGAGCTCTACCACGGCTGCTCCCAGGGCGCCAACCAGGTTCCCAAGAACGTTTGCATCGGCATTGGCGGCACCGCCCACGCGTTGAGCTCCTATTCTCGCGCTGGCCAATGCCCCAATTAAAGAGCGCAGAGCATGAACCCTTTGTTTTCTGCAAGTGAGTGAATTTTTAGCCACAATAAAGTGTTTTTGCCTTCTCCGACAACCGATCAATGAAGCTAATCCTTGTTTGTGTAGGTACTACAAAGTGTCGGAATGAAGAAGACCAGGCTGTCGTGATATTATAGCAAGGATATTACATGCACTCATTTATAAGTCTAGAGATGGGATTAAGAAGCCGACAAACGATGCACATTCATTTATGAGAGCCTTATGTATTTTACCCACCTGGTAGTTACAGGATGTCCTGGAATAGGAAGTTTGACATTTCACTCAGGCTCCAAAACAAACAGTCATTACAGAAGGATGCAAGCCTTTTTCATCCTGAATCCGCCAATAGATAATTGCAGTTAAGATATTCCGTGGTTACCCTTGTGACATTAAAGGCAAAAGATTTATGTAATTTAAGCACCTACTGGTGTAGGTTGCAACGAAATTAGCAGCAGGCAGTTTTTATGCTGTAATGGTTGAACCGGGAATCAACAATACCGTAGAAATCCTGTTGTGGCTTGGATTGATGAGTACCCGAATTGGGGGTACGCTCCCAGCGAAGTGGTGTACCTTTAACTGGAGAAAGCCTCCAGCGTTCAAGTCACCGTCAGAGTCCTTGTTTTTTTTTTTTTTTTTTTTTTTTTTTTTTTTTTTTTTTTAGCCATTTATTATTTGCAACTAAACCCCCGGCCCCCTCTTTCAAAAACAAACCTATAGGCTTTCCGGTTACGCCTGAGTACCTTACATACAAACCTTCATATTAATTATACAGACTGGAGAATAACTTTCGTGACTTTTGGTTTGTCCCGAATCCTCCATTATGCTATGCATTTTTACGCTTTTCCTCGGCAAAAAGACTAATAGTAAACACATTTTCAACTGCCCCGCACTTCCCAAATTGGAAATTCCCTCACTTGTCCAAGACACTCTTATCTGCCAAGAGGCCTGAAAGCACACGGAGCAGGTTTGAGGTAGCACGGCATCGTTAGCGGTGCTTCGATTTGGCAGCTACGTAGACACTGACTTTGAAGCTAGGCTATGCTCGACACCCTCTGGAGTTATGGTGTGCGCCGCCGCTCGCGTCACCACACCTAACCGGGAAGGTGGTAAACAAACCTAGCTTGAAGTATTGCAGCTGAATATGGCATCATTGTGTGGGGAGCCGTGGAGCTAATCATGTAGGTAGGTATGCCACCCCGCAATCCCTCCCCCCACACAGACTGCGACCAAGTACACTGCCTACGAGAGCATACCTAGGTATCTAGGTAAATACGAAGCAATTGGCAGCTGAAATCGAGTCATGGATATAAAAACCTCGGCTCGCACGTCTCTCGGGTCCATCCACGACTGGACTGGTACATCGTCATCACTGCCCCAACACTGAAGTTCAAGATGTTGTTTTCCGCTGCAGCCTTTCTCCCCCTTCTTCCGCTTGTCCTGGCGGCTCCGTCTTCAGAGCCCCTGAACAAGCGTGCTCCTTTGCTTGAAGCGCGCGGCGGCGACGCCATTCCAGGCCAGTACATTGTCAAGTTCAAGGATGGAACAGCCGACAGCGCCGTCCTGAACGCCGCGGCCGTTGGGAAGATCCAGGGCAAGGCCACTCACGTTTTCAAGGGCGCCTCATTCAAGGGCTTCTCCGGGCCCCTGGACGCCAAGCACATCGAGGAGCTCCGAAAGCTCCCAGAGGTCGAGTACATCGAGCAAGACTCGGTCGTGACCATCGCGGACAGCGATAGCGTCCTTGCAAAGACCGACACACCCAGCACCGCGCCTCGGGCCATCGTCTCCCAGGTCAATGCCCCCTGGAACCTGGCCCGGCTCTCGAGCCACACGCCCGGCAGCACCACCTACAAGTACGACAGCACCGCTGGGGCCGGAACGTGCGTATACGTCCTCGGCACCGGCATCAACACCGGAAACGTGGTAAGCATGATGATTCCTTTTGCTTATTATACACAAAAGACTATTCTAGGTATGTACATTGGTACAGTTGGCTGACAAACCGTGCTTGTGTTTTTGCTTTTGCCCCGAAAAAGCAATTCGCCGGCGGAGCCGTTTGGGGTGCCAACTTTGTAGACACCGACAACACCGACGGCAACGGCCACGGGACCTCAATCGCAGGCATCATCCGGTCGACGACCTACGGAGTCGCCAAGCAGACCAAGCTGGTCGCCGTCAAGGTCCTGTCTTCATCAGGCACCGGGACCGTGTAAGTCACACCAACCAAATTATAATTAATTACCTTGTCCCCCCGACCATCACCCAATTAACTTGAAATTAATGTTTTTTTTTTTTTTTTTCCCCAAACAGCTCCGGCATCATCTCGGCTCTCAACTTTGTGCGCACCGACTCGCCGACCCGCGGCTGCCCCAACGGCGTGGTGGCGGCCCTCACCTTCGGCGGCGCCTTCTCGACCGCCGTCAACACCGCGGCGAGGAGCCTGGTCCAGTCCGGCATCTTCGTGACGGCCGGCGTCGGGAGCGCCGGCACCACCGCCGGTACCTCCCCTGCCTCGGAGCCCTCCGTCTGCGCGGTCGGCGCCACCACCTCGGCCGACGCCGTGGCCTCCTTCAACGACTACGGTCCGCTCTTGGACATCTTTGCGCCGGGCGTAGGCATTGTTACTATTGGAAATGCCGGAACGGTGAGTACCTACCTAGATTTGGAATTTGTTACCTACCTTCGTATTTTGTCCGAGATTAGTTCACTGACGAAAGCCGGGGCTGAATGAAACAGACTACCATCTCAGGCACTACCATGGCCATGGCCCACGTCGCCGGGCTCGGCGCATATCTCCTCGGATTGCCGAGCGCGCTGACGGGCAGCGGGCTCTGCGCTTACATGCAGTCGATCGCTACCACTGGTGTTTTGACCAATGTTCCTCCCAACACGGGCAACCTGTTGGCGTACAATGGTTGGGATCTTTGAGAACCTATTGGTTTTCCGGCATCTCACGGTTGATAGTCATGCAAGATAAAGCGGCTATCTACCCCAGTTTACAACTTAACAACCGCCGCTTTTTGCGATGTATTTAGTGGTGCTAGGTGTTCCTTCCAGCCTCTCAACGGCTGATGAGTAAATATGTTTATTGATAAGTCCATAGCTCCTTTGTTTCCTCTTCTATCATTCTTTATTGTGTGGGTATCTAGCTCTCTATTTTTCTCCATTGGGTGCCTTACTCGCCAAACCATCTTAAATCTATAGAACTGAACCGTCATTTATTCTCGTCGATTCATCCCAACCAGCTTACTCATAACCATCGGATATTCCTTTTTTGCTATAAATGCCCTCCCGTTATTTGATCATGGTGTATCCTATACTCCCGCGTCAGCATGATCCCTTGATGCGGGCTCTGCGGTCGCATCCCGGCATCAGGCGGCACACCGAAATATGGGGCCTGTTGGATGAACGCCATCGAATTGCTGCTTTCAGGCACGCTGATGTAGCCAAAATCATCACCCGGATGCATGGTAATGGTGCCTATCTCCTCGGTGATCATCAAGCTATCCCGGGACGGGGGATGGTTCGTCTGCTTGGAGATGAATGCTTTAGCCCTGATGCGCTCGATAAAAGTCTGCGATGGCTGGTAAGCTGGCTTGCAGCTCCTCGACGAAACAAACAGCTGGGGGAAGGCGGAGAGGCAGGCGATGATGATGGCGATGCACATCTCAATGGCGCTCCAGAGGAAGAGGTATGAAGGGTCCAGCTGACGATCCTGGGTCTGTCCTGCGCCCACGATTCGCACAATGGCGGTGATCATGACGAAGACGGTAAGGGAGAACAGACCGACGAAGGCGGCTTTCTTCTTTAGCGGCATGCGGAGGTCCCAGATCAGGAGGACAGGGAGGAGTGTGACTAGGTAGATAATAGCGTATAAGTTTTCATAAGCTCTGGGAGGGCAGGTACGGGAGAATTGACTTACTGAAAAAGTCAGACGACACATCCAGCGCGGTGTTGGCCTTGTAGGAGTTGGTAACAAAGGTCTGATAGCTTGGATCGTTGCAGCTCATGACGACCTCGACAGCGTTATCAGTCGATGAAAAACACTTCCAGGGCGTGCAGGCGATGGTGATTATCCACGCGGCTGCAACGTAAACGACTAACGCCCACCAGACCTTACGGATCCTGTCAACCTGGCATCCCAGCCGTCGGAAGAAGAAGAGAACCGATAGCTTGACCAACGTCAGGCAGGTGTAGTAGAGGATTTGACAGGCTCCCCAGACGTTCATGAACCGCGGCAGATCTTGCATCCAGTCGTCGGGCAGCTGCGTGATTCGCCGAGCCTGCACATCCAGGAAGGTGTACATGTCGCGGGCCGCCCACTGCCAGAGACATGCCGTGGCCAGTAAGATGCTGTAAGCGAAGATGACCAAGATGTCGTCGGCGAATAGCTTGCGCGGGCCGCGGAAGCGGGCATAAAGTCGGACCGCTACGAATATCAATGCTATGCTGGCTGTTGTCCAACTTGCAGCCTAAAAAGGGTGTCAGGGCTGGGGCAGCGCGTCATCTGGTAGGACAATTCTTCCAAAAATTCCCTTACCATAAATTGGCCGTATGTGATGACATATGAAGCGGCAGCAAAAGCCTTGTCGTCCGGGATGCTATCTGGCTCGACTGCCATTGTTGAATGTAATTATTTATTGATACAGGCTTGCGTTAACGGCTGTCGACATTGATGCACAGTTTTTTTGATCGAAGGTCCGAAGAGGGCTGCGAGGAATTATACATCCCCATTTCACGCAGATCATTTTTGAAACGCCTCCTACGATCCAGCAACCACTAAGTGGTGTCGTTTTGCAGCAAGCAAGATCGCGGCGGATCATCGGAAGCGTACGGCGCAGTACATGGATGGTTAGATCCAGTGTAACTACAGAGTCTGCGGTGGGTTCCCCCAAAACCAATGATCGGCTATAATTTTGGGAGGAATGCGAACACAGGGAAGCCCACTGACCAATGCATATCTAGTGGCTTCCTTATATATCCCAAACCAATCATCTTCGGTTCTGATGCATCATCGTCTGGGGCGCAGCCAGCGGCGCAGGGTCCTGGTTTGGGGCCCATAAGGCTCGAATCAAGAAAGGCTTCTTCTTGGCGATTGCCATTCTAGAACACGTGCTTGTACTTTTGTTCCGCACTCACGCTAAAAGAGGCTGAACTCGACGGTTGTGTCGCTTGTTATTATCGAGGCTGGCGTTTAGGTGCCCGAAGGTTAGTTTTTGCCCACCCCCCAAGGACTGGATGATGTCTACGTTCAAACCCCGCTCCACTGACGGTCAGCGGCACGCATGAAGGCTCCGAGTCCTGCCGCGAATTACCTCGAGACAATCTCTTGAACGAGAATTAGTCATTCTCGTGGCACACGACTTTGGGGATGAACTATATGTACTGTACAATTAGCAGCCGGCATTACACTGGGGCTAGGTTGGCGACAAAAAGGGCGCGGGTGGGGCTGGGCTTGCGAAGGTTGAGATCGTGCCAAGAACTAGCAGCGTGAAGAGACAGAACCAGCTGAACACGGGCCACAGTATTCGTTCGTCGTGGAGGATAGGTTGCGGTGCGGAATGCATCGGAATTTGGCCGTCGTGGAAGCTCGTCTGACGCGGAGAATCATTTGGTCAAGAGCGTAGTGAGGTCGTTTTCGGGACTCAGCTCAGAGATGCAGGAATTCTAGTCGTGCAGGGTTCGCATCGGTGTTGAAGTGGATAGGTTTGTGCTTTCGGCGCAGCGCTCCACGAGACGAGGAATCATGCTGCGAAACGGAGTGAACGTCATGTTGAGGCTTTCGGTGATGTAGGTAGGCGAGGACCTGCTAGGCTTCGTGTTAGCTTGACGGTAGAGAGGGGGAAAGGCTCATCTCGAAATCTGCGTTACTGTGGGCCATCTCATAGCTGGTAAAGTGTGGCCGCCAAATTGAAGTTCTAAGCACCAAGGAATCAATGGAGACGCCGTAGAATTTTTCACAATGGAAGAAAGGGTTCAGTAGCCGGCCTGGACCGATAAGCTCGAGAGGGCCGCCAAGACGAATGGAGATGGCCACGTACCTTGGCGCTTGAAATTGATCGCTATTGCCGGCAAGGGCGTCCCCGAGTACTGAGAGTTGCAAGTTTGCTCCGATGGAAGCAAAGGGCGCAAAATATACTTCCGCTTTGCAGGCAGCCTCTCTTCCACAGGTGCGACACGCCCCTCTTCAGAGTATTCGACTCGTTTCCATCATGCATGTCCTGGACCTAAACATACCTGGCGGGTGATTATCACCTCCCAGCGCCGCAGAAAAAGCAAGAGATTTCCCTCACTAAGACTTTCTTCCAGGTTGTTAAAATGGGTGGACTGCGCGCAACACCAACTGTGTTTGCCCCCGCCCCCCCCTCTACCTTCTCCCTTCTCCCTTGGGCCCCCCACAACTTCCACGCGACATCACCGACCCCACCAACCTTTGACACGCTGGGCGACCAAAAACACCACCACCTTGATCAAGCCACCAATCGGCTCGATACCGATTTTAAACTGGTTTTTTGCAGGCTCGGCAACATCGCTTCAACCAAAAACATAACCCGGGTTCGGCATCTGCCGAAGAAACACGCACGCATTTGCCAGCCGAGACGATCAAGGGAGGCAACGTAACCCCGCAAATATACAAATTGTTAATATGGGGATATTACTTTAACATCTAGACATATGACTTGTCTATGCTCGGCTGGACCAACCGAGAGAGCGAGGTGGAACATCTAATTTTGGGTTCCAGTGGTGTGGCATGGCAGTGATGGCTCTTGGTCGGGATAGGTGTGTCGCGGAATGGACGACAGCAAGTGAATATGAAAAGGGCCACCAACCTTTTTTTTTTTTTTTTTCCTTTTTGTTTTGTTTGTTTCAATCATTCACAAATTTCGGAACTTGACAGAGATCAAAAGAACAACAAGCGAGAACTCTTTTGTATACGATGCTCTGGTCCGCTCTCGCCTTCGCGGCTCTTGCCGATGCCCAGGGGTTTATGCAAGGGCTGAACCACTTGAGGTTCGGATGTTCTCAGCTCACAGTCGAGCGGCTCGACCCTCTTGTCAACCCTGGAGAGCTGCCCACGCCACACATCCACCAAGTCGTCGGTGGAAATGCCTTCAACGCCTCCATGCCGAACACAGATATCGCCAAGATTGCGACCTGCACAACCTGCGGACCCGCCGAGGACTTCTCCAATTACTGGACTGCGAATGTCTACTTCCAGGCCCGAAACGGGAGCTACAAGCGGGTGCCTCAGGTGCCGAACAGGTACCGCAAGCCAACTGCCACTGCAAGAGAGTCATTTCTAACCAGGCATTCTCCCCTCAGGTTCCTGTTCAACGACAGATTCACCACACAGATCAATGGCGGCATCGTCGGTAGGTTTCCCATCGTGCTCTTACCTCGACTAATAAATCAGGCTGCTGACTCACGCGTAACCCGGCTCGCAGTCTACTACATTGCCCCTAAAAAGGGCACCGTCACTGCCTTTAAGCCTGGCTTCAGGATGTTCACCGGCGACGTCATGAACCGTAAACCGAAATACAAATCGCAGTCTTGCTTCCGCTGCTACTCAGGCCCCAACTTTGGCGGCGACGACATGGCTCCCTGCAGCGACCCCAAGCTCGATTTCGAGGGTTTTCCCGACAAGCCTTGCCTCGGCGGCATCCGATCCAATGTTCTTTACCCGACGTATGGCACTCCCCCATAACATTGACACCACGAAATGCCAATGCTAATAATTTGCCTTGCCAGATGCTGGGACGGAAAGAACCTCGACAGCCCCAACCACAAAGACCACGTCGCCTACCCTACCGGCGGGCCTTCAAACTTCCTCAGCACCGGCAACTGCCCCGCCAGCCACCCGGTCAAGATCCCTCAGCTGATGTTGGAGATTGTCTGGGACACGACCAAGTTCAACAACAAGGCCGACTGGCCTGCCGATGGCTCTCAGCCGTTTGTCCTCAGCACGGGCGACAAGACCGGCTACGGTCAGCACGGCGACTACGTCTTTGGGTGGAGGGATGACGCGCTGCAAAAGGCCATGGACGCCAACGGGTGCTTCAGCGCCACTTGCGGTAACCTCAAGTCTCAGGACATTGGGAATGCCAACAAGTGTGTCATTTCCAAGTCGGTTAGGGAGGATGTTGATGGTTGTACGTATACCTTGATAACACACTGTCCAAGACCTGAACAGTAACTGACAATATTGCAGGGCTCACCAAGCTTCCTGGAAGCCCCATGGAGTAGAAAGGTGGTTTTTACTGGAACAAGAGCGGATCTCCGGCGGGAGTATTTTTGTTTATCGCTCATGGGTTTAGATACCCGATTAACCCGTCAAGACTGAGCCTGGGTCACTTGTCAGTTAGTTAGCGGTAGTAAATGACAAGTCTCGAATCGTACAGGAAAAGTGAGGGGAACAAAATCTGCGCTCCTATATTGCTTACGTGGACGAGGTCGGCTTCTACGTTGATTTTGCAGTGAGTGCCGTAACCCAATTGCTGGAGTAATATGCAGTTGAAGATAGAAAAAAAAAATCCAACGTGGACTCGAACACTGGAGGGCCACTCAAAGGTACTCCACTTCGCTGGGGGCGAACCCCCAACTCGGGTACACATTAAGCCAAGCCACAGTGGTACTCCAACGTTGTTACCTCTGGCCGTGGAGATGAAACCTATAAACGAATGGTGAGTCCCGGTTCAACACTAAGCATCGGTATAGTTTTTTGAGATCGAGAACCTTGCACTGCCGTCGCAAAAGAGAGCACTCCGGGGAAACACACAGAGGTAGGTAGGTAGGTAGGTAGTGTGCACATGTTGTACTAATGTAATGCTTTTGACCCTTTGAGTCACTGTTCGAGGGGCCTGATAGGTACTTCTGCTCCAGTTCTAAGGATCGAGGTTCAGTCTTGCGGAACAGTCCTCTATAATTTAAATACACTAAACAATTTCACTCGTGTTTCCAATTCTTGCACATTATCATCCCTCATCATTGCTACTTTATGAGGCAGCCTAGGTCCCTACGTCTCCGTCTTGGTACCTCCAGTTGAAATAACCGTTCAAGTCCGGCCATCCCTAATTGACGCTTCTTAGCCTCAATGCCGCCAAGTGCAAAGCTTTGAAAAAATACTCAAGTGGCTCTTATGGTTGACGTGCGCACTCGTTCCAGTCGCTACATGCAAAACGGGCATGCGTATCTAATTACCTACCTTCTTACCTGCGGGATAAATGACAGTACCGGCGGATTTTCTGGATTTGCAGAGTTTCAAAGTTAGAGATCTTCCTGTGGCCTGGAAGAGAAAGTTGGGGTGTTGTAATACCCAAACCATATTACTACCTAAGTAAATTAGCGTTACTGCTTTCAGGATTGCAAAGGAGGCTGGGGCAAGGGGTCATGATCGAGAGTTGGCTCGGAGTGTAACAGTAATGATTCGCACAGTGCGCTATGCAAGAACAATGTGGTGTTTATATCCGAAAGAAGAGGCCGCCTTTGTACCCCAGACACCTACTCTACCTTTGATGGGTACCCAGGACCACGTAGTCCCCCAGCAATAATCACAAAATCTTTCAGTCGACACAGAATGTCCACTCGGAAAGCATTAGAGCTACCATGGGTGCCATATGTGCCAATAACATAACTGAAGAGTTTTAGACGTTCGAGCGTACTGTTGATTAGGGCCATATGCGGCAAAAGTCCTGTGAGAAACTCTTGGCAGGAATGGGATGCAGAAAAGGAAATGAGATGCACGTGTCACAGTATTGGTGTGATTGGCGGGTATTGGCACCCCATTACCCAGTGCAGCGAAATCTTTTCGCGCGCGGTTCCAAAGCCAATTCATCAAGGTGACGCTCGATTCCGGGTTACCGCCGTGGTGTGATGAGGCCCCCCACACCCAGCCGCCTTCCACTGAGCTGGGCGGTAACCTCAATGACTGCGGCGCATATATCGCCTTTTTTTCTCTTCCAACTTTCTTTTCATTCAGACAACTCTGTCGCTCAACCAGAAGGCCAGAGCGCCCCCTTCTCCCAACCCCCCTTCCCCCCCGCTCTGCCTCCTTCTTCACCCTCAAAATGTCTGCAGAATTGGACTCCAGCGCTATGCAACAGCTTGAAGCTGAGCAGAGAGCGCTCCTTGATACCGTCGATGAGCTTCGCAAACTTGGACTGCAGAAGATGGTCGACCTCCCACAACTCATCGTTGTCGGAGATCAGTCCTCTGGGAAGAGCTCCGTCTTGGAGGCCATCTCGCGTGTCCGTTTCCCCATCAAGGACGGCCTCTGCACGCGCTTCGCGACAGAGCTGGTTCTCAGGCAGAGTGAGAGCACCAAAGTCCAAGTGACGATTCAGAATGACTCGCATCTCGACGAAGGCCCCAAGACCGGGTTTAGCAAGGATAGCCTGTCCGAAATCATTGAAGAGTCAAAACGGCTCATGGGTGTCGGCGACGGTTCCAGCTCCTTCACTGAGAATGTGCTGCGAATCGAAATTTCCGGCCCCGACGTTCCCCAACTGACTTTGGTCGACCTCCCCGGCTTCTACCACAGCGGTACCGAGAACCAGGAAGCCGACGGCGTCGAGATCGTCAACCGCCTCGCCGACAGATACATGAGGCAAGAGAGCAGCATCATCCTGGCCGTCATCTCGGCCAAGAACGAGCTGGCGGCGCAGAAAGTTTTGGCAGAAGCACAGAAGCACGACCCAAAACGCACACGAACCCTTGGAATAATCACCAAGCCGGACAGGGTCGACGCCGGCGGCCATGACGAGTCAAAGTACCTCCAGCTGGCGCAAAACCAAGAGCCGGTTCACAAGTTAGCTCTGGGCTGGCATGTGCTTCGGAACCGCTCGCACCTCGAGGCCAAGGCAACTGACGAGGAACGCGATGAGACCGAAAAGCAGTTCTTTCAGCAAGGGGTATGGTCAGTCATCCGCTCGCAGGACCGCGGCATCGACAAGCTTCGCGGCAAGCTCAGTGCTGTACTCTTGGCCCACATTCAGCAAAAGCTCCCCGGTGTTATCAGCCAGATTGAGCGGCTCATCAAGCAGGCTCAGACCCGGCGCGACGAGTTGGGAGATCATCGATGGTCGCCCCAAGAGATGCGGACCTATCTTTCCAGGATCAGTTCCCGGTTCCGCGATCTCGCCGAGACGCTGTTCGTGGACACTACCTGGATCCATTCTTTGGGGGTCTCTATTCTGAGGATGGGCGCATGAAGAAGCTCCGGGCGGCGGTCCGAGATCTAAATCGCGCTTTTAGCCACATCCTCCACACAAAGGGCCATAGACGGCATATTAAATGGGAAGATGGCGATGACGATGGTGACGCCCCTGAACTACCAACCCATCTCGAGTCAGTCTTGGGACTCTGGGACGCTGTTGAAACTCCAGAGGGCGTCAGCTTCTCCGAATTGCAACAGGAGCTCGAGATCATGTCATCGGAAAATCAGGGTACCGATTTCGCCGGCTCTGCCAACGACAGATTGACACTCCGCCTGTTCCGAGATCAGTCACAACCCTGGGAGGTGATTGCGAATCGCCACATTGCCCTGATGACTGACCTTTCCAAGGGCTTCGCCGAGCGGCTGGTTCTGCACGTGGCAGGGGGTGACAGCAAAACAGCAAACGCGCTGCTCAGAACCTACGTCGACCCCTATTTCGATGACAAGATGAGGGTCATGGGATCAAAAGTGGAAGAACTGGTCTATCATTACAAACACGGATACGACCCCCAGCCGCTGTACACTCCGCCTCTCAGTGATCGCCGAAGGGATGCGCGCGCCGTAAGACGAGGCACTTCAGCTTTGATGGAGACTTATCCCAACCTCCGTGCCGACGGCTTGACGCATGAAAGTGTTGCCCGAGCTGTTCTGCAGGGCCCTGCAGAAGGGGTTGGTCTCAGCGGGTTTGGTACGGACAAGATCATCGACACCATGCTGGACCACTACAAGACGACACTAAGAATGTTCGCTGACAACGTGGCAATCTTGGCTGTCGAAAACTGCCTTATCCGTGATATCCCGCGCATTCTAACCCCCGAGGCTGTCGCTGGAATGACGGACGAAGAGGTTGAAAGGATCGCAGCCGAGTCCAAGGAGGTTCGTGATGAGCGAAATGATTTGGAGTCAAGGCTCGCGAAGCTACAAGAAGGACTCCATGCATGCCAGCGATTCCAGCCGCGGGATTCAGCCAGCAGTGAGTACCTACCTACCTATCTACCTACGCCATGTCCAAGCCTACCTAGATGCTCAGTTGGGAAACTCGAGAGAGATCTGGCCTGACTGAAACTGATATCCGTTGCCCTTCAGACATATCACATGGATTTGCCACGGCATCTCCATCCTCCAAGCTGGCGAAGGAAGGATCGACAAACGCTCAGGGCGCTTCAAAAGCCAACCCGATATCAGGGACCAAGCCCATCAAATCAATCTTCGACACCGTTTCGAGACCAAAGCCTGACTGGAAGAACCTCACTTTTAGCGGGCCATCTCCCAACTCCAAGGCTCAGACGCCTTCCGGTGGGCTCTCAAGAGGCCCGTCAGCTGCCACTCCTCCTAATTCTTCAAACATATTCGCGCATCTCGTCTCGACGAGTACAAGCAGCGACGGAGGCGAGCTTTTTAACACGCCACTTTCCAGTTCCAAACCTCCGACCACTTCCGGCGGACTTTTTGACTTCTCGCTCACTGCATCGCCCCCTGCTCCAAATCTATTGGAACAGCAGATTTCGAAAACTGGTGGCAGCAGTGGGAAGGGTTCCGGAACTCCCTCCACCCTCGATCGGAAAAGTAAAAACCCGTCTGTCACCCCCTAGCCTTTTTTCTCTTCCTTCTAGCATGTATTCTGTTCCTTCCTGCGTTGGAAGCAGTGCCTGTTGAGCAGTTTGATAATGAGTCGTCAACACGCCTACGCTGTATAAAAAAAAAAAAAAAAAAAAAAAAAAGAGGAACAAAACAATTAGAGGGAAACAGCCATGCTTTTTCAAAGTATCGAGTCCCGAAAAAAGATAAAGAGCCGAGTATCTAACGAAGAAGTGAATCCCAGAAACTAGTCCCTCCTTGACGCCCGCATTCTCACCTACAAGTTCTTTCCCCCCTTTCACCTTCCTCCCCACCTCCGGATGGGCTCCCAGGGGGCCGCGAGACGGTTTTGCGTTCTTCGTCGACGAAAATTTGAATGGTAGTTCCAAGTCGCACCTCAGTGGTCCCACGGCCTCCCTTCACGGAAGCCGCATGCTCCGTCAATGGAAGGCGATGGGCAAGGCGGAGCGGGCTCTATACGAGGAGCAAGGCGAGGCTGATTTATTACGGTACAAGGCTGAAAAATTGAGCAGTGAGTCAATCATTCATCGTTACATCCTTTGTACCGGACTTACCTACCTATATAAAATAGGTAGATAGGTGCTGTACAACTCTACCTAGGTAGTCTAGGCAATGTGTCCATTAACGTTTCGGGCTGGCAAGGGTCACAAAAATACAGTGAGGCGACGGGGTGTCCAGACACAGCCGTCTCAGATCCGTCTATCCCCCTTGTGCAACCGACATACATACCAAGCCACCACGATCCAAAATACTCTAGATCCGGCGATACCTTCCTGAATATTTGTATGATGAATGGGTTCACCAAGTGGTCCCAGGACGAGCTGCGAATGGTCGATTACGAAAAGGGGAATATCAAGCCTGACTTGGTGGGATAAATCTTACTTTTCTGGGATTTATGGCTGAGATTGATAAGATAAGCTACCTACATGGCAAAGGTTAATCTAGTCGTCCTGTTTAATAAAATGAAGAAGGGGGGGAGGGGGGGAGGGGCAGGATTGTCGATTAGGAAGGGGCTTATCCTTGCGGCGTAGTCGGCTTCTATGCTATATTGAAAATGGGTGCCAGGACATGATGAAACTTTTAGGCGGATGGCAGGGGGTCCCCGATCTCAGAATGGGCACCTACTTAGGCATGGTGATTCATCGAGGATCAGAAACCACTACAACATTTTTCATAGAAGAGAAGAGAAAATCGGGTGACTTTGCATGTGCAACATAGAAAATCACTTCAGGATGAATATCACAGACATGGCCAGGAAAGACAGCAGTTGAATTGCATCAGAACGTGCTTCTCGTTGTCTGCCTCACTCGATCAGGATGTCGACGGTCTCGTACCGCTCGTCCGACAGCGCTTCGCCCTGCAACGCGCCCAGAAGAAAGCTGTCCCCAATGAGGGTATAATAGCTGCCGTCCTTGCCTGGAATTCGCCGGAGCAAATAAGGCACCTCTGCCCCCAAGATGACGCAGAATAAATCGCCCTTCCTCGCCTGGTTCCTCACCTGACCCAAACGGCCTTGTTCTGTCCAGCAGAACCGCCGTGCAGCCGTCAAGCCAACCAATGTCTGCTCGACCAAAGCCCCATATGCGAGCAGAACGGCCTCAACATCCCTGGATGGTTGGTAATCCGCAGCGAAGAAGTTGAAGAGGTGCTCAAAGTAGACTTGGGCCGCTGCGAGCACCTCGTCCGGAACAGGATCGCGAAATCCCGTCATTCCGCAGACGACAGTCTCCGCAAAGGCGCGCTGGAATCCGGCGCCCGAAGCCTGAACGCTCCATTTCCCTTCGGCCGCCACTTCTCGGCACTCGCGCACCCAGTTCATCAGGCGCTTCTTCGTCTTGGCGAGCAGCCCCCGCTTGGGGTGGATCTCGGAATCGCCTGGCATGGGCACGCTGATCAGGGCTGCGGCCATGCTTGCAACCTTATCAACAAAGCGCCCCCGTAGGCGGAGAACCCTACCATCGTCAGAGACACTGATCGGGGCACGTCCTCAACACAGTCATCGTGGACACTGAATTCGCAGCCGCCTGGAAGCCTGGGTCCAAGCAAGCCTCTCCAACCTCAAATCGCAACTGGCAGGAACACGACCTTAAACATTACCGAGACCGAACACTTAATCCCGCTCAGCACTGGCTTCACCTGCCGCCTCATCACCTGCCACGCATATCTTTCCAGTTTGTTGCCTGCTTCCTCGATCCCGCCGGGGATGCTGTTCGTGGACAACAGCTAGATCTATGTTGAAACTGGTCCCCCCGAACTTGATGACACACGCATAGCAAGCCGCGCACTAAGAAATCCTGCACGATTCGATAAGGTTTCCTGGGCAAATAAATAGTACGACGGAACCTGTTATTTAAAGCTGCCCCCCCCAAATAGGGTCATAGAGCGGTACAGGGTTGCTGCTTTTCCCGGTTACATAAAACGCTTTGCCCGTGTACATGTAAGGGTAAGTAGGTAGGTACCTTATATTTATTTGGTTTATATGCGCTTCTCTGATAGCTACATGGGCGACGAGTTCTAGGTAGGTAGTTAGCCATTATCTAGTAGTTAAAGAAACTGTGAAGATAAAACACAATGTTTTTCTAGGAGAAAAAAAAAAGAAAGAAAAAGAAAAAGAATGATAGCCGAGCCCGGAGTCGAACCGGTAACTCATCAGTGCCAGAGGGCGGAACACAAGCCACTAGCAAGTGTCGCGCCATGCGCAAACCGACCGGCCAATACCGCTTAGCCACACCCGACTGCTAGTAGGGACCGGAATCCATGTTATATAATTCCCCTACGGAGTCAACGGATCTGGGAGAGCGGGCAATTCCCTGGCCGCATCATAGATGATCGCTCAAAGTTGCGGCCATGATCCGGCAGCAAAGGGCACCTAGGTATCTTGAATTTAGGCAGGTAGGTACACCAGTGCAGACAGAACAAATCTGGTAATTAGGTAGATAGGTAAGGAGGTACACAGCACAAGTAAAACAGAAAAGCCCTAACTATACGCCCAAAGAGGACCGCAGCAGCAACGCAAATACATGCAGATTTCAAACCCACACCATCCAACATTTCAAACATGACCCATTACCATGGATACCTTATTCCCTGCCATTCCTTCAACGTCCAGTTGAGCGCCGTTCATCGTTGTTCTGCTGCAACTCTCTCAGAAATATGCTTAAGTTGCACCCGAGAATCTTGGCCCTCGTTTGAAGATTTTCCAAGATTCGTCATTGCTTGACCCTCCCTCTCATTCCAGTTTCCTTGGCAGCACGCCATTTCTCTTTAAACTTTGCCATGACACGACGGCAACATTCCTGCCAGTGTCGCTCCAGCTGTGAGGATATCTGCCCCTTCTCTCCATCATCCTGTTCTTCGACATGGAAGTCTTCCTTCTCTTTTTGTTCCGCATCTTTATCAGTCACGTATTTGTCCTACACATGGTCGTAATCTTGTTCTTCAATTACATCCTTTGACGCCGCATCGACGATGACGTTATATGCGGAATCGCTGCGTGTCCCAACAACCTCCCATAGGCGTACAGCATCGATGGTCAAGAAGCTTTTTCCCGTCGTCCTCGCACGTTTCGCTGCCCTGTCCGCTTTGCGATGAAGCGGCACGACGTCTTTGCCGGTTGGGTGACCGGAACACCAATGTCCCTCCACAGAAACTTGATGGACGAGGTGGGAGTGGGACTCCGTAAGCCCCACCAACTCCTGCGCTTCCCGCACAATCCTATCAAAGACCCTCAGCGCTACCCCCTTTAACTCTGGTGAACTAGAGAATGGAAGTCTTGCACTACCTTGTAGCACCTCAAAGAGCCTGAGGTTGTCCGAGAACACCCTGACGATCATGCGCACTGTTGACCGCCCTTGCTCCTCCCGGTTATCAACGTCGGACCCGCGAGAACAAAATTTCCTCCCTCATACATCTGATCGCTTGAGCAAACGCAAGGCTTTCAGCGAGCAGGACGTCGTGAATCTTTGGAACCCAGAAACCCTTCTCTACGACTTGGGGTGGAAATTTGGGGGTCCCTGCAGAGTTTCTGCGTCGTCGAAAGACGACCGCGTACTAATCCAGCGCCGCTTGAGCACTGAGCCGTCGCCATACGCCGCCAGAATACGCTCGCTGTTGCTCCAGGGAAGTTTGGCAGAGGCCTGGGCCATTGCGATCGCTTTGGGGGCAGTTCTTTTTGCGTCCTTCGTGGAGGAAAATTTGACCGGGAAAGTCTGTCGGTCTTTTTAAATGTCTCTGTCCAGTAAAAGAAAAGAAGGAGTCAGCGTGCCGTCCTTTATTTTTCCTAGGGAATACTTTTTTTTGCTGCAAACTGAGTTGTTCTGAAGCATTGTTTCGGTGATCTAAACGTGGTAACGCTGTGTCATTTTCATGCTGAAGGCATTCCGTGTGAAATTGCGACTTAGTAGCGCCGGAATCCAAGGAGAAAGAAAAAAAAAAACCATCTCGGCGCAAAAAAAAAAAAAAAAAAAAAAAAGGTGCTCGATCTTAATCGTCTGATTTTTACCTTGTTTAGGGGCTTCACCTCGCCTGGCACGCTTGTTCAGTCGCGGCGCCGGAATCTCTGTTGACGGCGATGATGAAAGTCGTCTTTTTTTTTGGCCTGCCGCCATCTTTAAACGAGGTAGGTAAAGTAATTTTATATACAAACATAAAAAAAGACGACGAGGATAGGGAGAAAAGCCGGTGGGACGGAATATGGGTAAGCAGCCATGGAATGATGAAGCCGTATCAACTACAAGAAATCGTCGTAGAGGGGTGGATGGGTAGTTATCCAGTCGCAGCAAGGTCGAGGGGGAATGTAAACAGTCGGTCATTGGTCGGCCCTTGCGCCGACCGACCTTCTTGCCGTCCAGCGTCACCCTTGGTAAGTGCTTTGGGTCCTCATTACCCCTATCGATTAGAGTCCAAACTTACCTGCGAGCCATTTGGAGGTACGGGTTCGATCCGATCTGAATATAGATGGCCATTGCCCATTTTACTGAGGCCATTGGAGGCTTCAATATTTCCCCGCTTCGCATCTCTGCAGTCTTGTTGCGTTATAAGCGTACTTCCAGCGACCGGAATTAACAATAACGCAGGAGAACTGCTGGGGCTTGGCTTAATGAGTACCCGAGTTGGGGGTACGCTCCCAGCGAAGTGGTGTACCTTTAACTGGAGGAAACCTCCAGCGTTCGAGTCCCAGTCAGTGCGATGCCTACTTTTTTGGGGGGGGTTCTTTTTTCTTTTCTTTTTCTTCTTCTTTGCTTCTTTATCTTGTACGCTTTCTTGAAAGTCCTTAGTTGTCCCTCTCATTGCACGACTATTGCAATCAAAGTCCATTCCTATAGGAGGTAATCATGTCAAAGAATAAGATGTTAGATAACAGATATTCTTTATTCACAACGTCTTGTGCATCATGTGCCGGGGTTTTTCAAACAGCCAGTGATTGCCGCACCACATCCAGATGATTAATAAATACTGGCGATTCAAAATATGAAATAAGGAAACTGCCAGGGGATTTGAAGGCTTGACTTGATAGTGGCAAACACATTGTTAGACGTTTGTTGCCAACAAAAAAAAAAAAAAAGAAGAAAACAAAAATCTTCACAGCCAAACTTTTTTACTTGCCAAAACCTCAAATATCGTAAGTCGTCTTCCGCAACCTTTTTCCGCAATGTTTTCCACCAACCACGACCACGGCGACTACCACTGCTAAATTATACTATTACGACACGAGGTAACTAGTCCGTTTGCAAAGCATCTGTCATTCAGTCGATATGGATAAAGTTCCAGTAATTCATTGACTTGCAGTATCCCCAGGTCAATCGCCTTCCGGCCGATTTGTTACCCCACATCACACACAGCCTAGAGGCGGTTCAAATGCAGGAGGTCCAATATCATTAGTATTGGTAACGATGTTGGTGATGGGTAGGGAAAGAAGGGCGCGTGGACTTGATGTAGTTGAAGGCTTTGGTGGACTGGGACATTGTGTGCGTGAAGGGCCGTGTACTTACCTATCTACCTACGTAAATGATGAAGCAGTGGGGTTGTGGGCTGTGGCGCGCGCAGGAACAAGGCTGCGTTTCAATCTGGTTGTGGAGAGGCTGGTGGCTGGCGTCAGATAGCATTGTATTACGTTTCTTTTGGGGAGGCGGGGGTAGGGAAGGGGGGGGAACTTTTGGATTATAAGTAAAGTTTCTGACTCGAGCATTAACAATACCATAGGAATCCCGTTGCGACTTGGCTTAATGAGTACCCGAGTTGGGGGTACGCTCCCAGCGAAGTGGTGTACCTTTAACTGGAGGAAACCCTCCAGCGTTCAAGTCCTCGTTAGATTCCTTTTTTTTTTTTTTTTTTTTATAACCCCCAACCCACTTAATTTTTTTCAAAAAGCACTATGGTCAATTTTTCAATTCAAAACATTTATTGCAAATCTCTGCTATAAAGAATCTGGGTCCAGGGGAAGCTTACATATTTACCTACCTACCTAAGCATAGATCTTTTTTATCGACGTCCAGGTTAAACCTTGAATAATAATCTCTACAACCGACTTTCCTGCTGTTAGTTGTGCTGTATAGCGGTAAAATCAACAAGGTAGGTATAAGGTGGTTTAAAAACAGATAGTCACCTGTTGAATAAATTCTTTGCTTATAAGTGGTGTTCCGGAGGCTGCAATTAACAACGTCGGAGTACCGCTGTGGCTTGGCTTAATGTGTACCCGAGTTGGGGGTTCGCCCCCAGCGAAGTTGAGTACCTTTGAGTGGCCCTCCAGTGTTCGAGTCCGCGTTGGAACTTTTTTTTTTCCCTTCTTTTCTTTCCTCCTCATGTTTTCCTCTCTTTTTTTTTTTTTTTGGCTTTGTGTATCAACCTTTCAATAAAGAGGCTGTTCCCGCTCCTCCTCCTTCTTTCACATTGCACGAATATCAAAGTAATAATCCATTGCGATAAGTGGGGTGTGTCATCACAGCGTCCCAACTTGAAGTCGGGCGTGCGTGGGGCCTTACGCGAATATCCCCTTCAAGAAAGGTATTTTTTTATGATATTATTTTGGTGGGTCGACAGGCAAGCAGAAGAGAATACAAACATCTAATTTCTCCCTCTCTTTTCCTGTTAATTTGGTGCATGGTCTTCAGTGAATATCTCACTAAATGTATCTTGTTCCTCTAATGCTTGGTCGTTGTTTTAAGGTGCACGCTTAACTCTTGGCAAGCCACTTACACCAGTGGGGCGGGCACAGCCCATGCTGAAGAAGTGCTAAATTTGTCTCTGCAATAGCTGCACGTTTATTGCCGCTGTGACAAGAGAATGGCAATTAGTGATCAAATTAAAAATCAGTGGGAAGTGTGCAGTGATGGGTTGGTGAAATGCCGCTCGTACTAAGCGGTCAATATTCTGGTTCCAAACTTCTATACAAGACGGATCAAAGGAGGGCAAGGCGTCATCAAGATGTCTGGGGAGGACTAGACAAGGAGGATGTAATAGCGGTTTGAAAAAAGGTTAAATTATTTGTGGACGTTGTGGTGCAAACAATAACGTCTTCAGAAGCTTAAGCATGCAACAACTGCCGCGTCACATAGCATACACGTAGTAGTGTTTACTTAAATTTAGGGATTAGTATATGGTCAGTACTCAGAATTGAAGCAAGATATAATCTCTTTGCACACTCATCAGCGACTGAGGTTCTCTAGCTAACTGGATACGAACTCTTTCATTTTGAACTTCACATGTGACACAACTGTACCGCGGTGACCTTGGAAAATGCTGTCGAGAAACACAGCTGAACGGTTGATCCTGACCCTGTCTCTGATTACTCGCCAGCTAGTAAAGTCTTGTCGCGAGGTAGCGAAGGTTTTGTCAGTAAAGGGAAAATATAGGTTCATGCCAAAGACGACGATTGCAGAAAGCAAACCACCACAAAATTGGTGACACAAGCTGGGCTATTACGTTCCTCTAGCAAGGTAGCTGAGCGTGACCAAACAAGAATCCCAATCTGTATATTGACCTTTCCCTCAATCTTTCTTTGTCCATATATCCTACATTATAAATACATGGGTAGGTAATTCTGCCCCATCGGATTCCTATCTCTTTTGTTTTTTTCCTTTTCCACTGTCCACGCCGGCGACACTATTCAAGTCATATAAGACCTCGTTCCCAGAACCCTCCGCGGGGAACCACTTGGGATTGACGGGCTTCTCAAGGTAGAAAGTCTCGTCATCTTCCTCGTCATCCGTCTCGTCCTCCTTTTCCTCCTCTGGCTCGCTTTTTGGCCAGGTTGCCCGCACAAAAGACGGCAACAGCTGACCGAAAATACAGTCTGACACCGAGAGAATTTCCTCCGCGCCGAAGACTGTTTCAAAGCATCGCTTTTTCCTGACGGCCTTTCTGGCGAGCTTGTCCACCAAGACATGGCACACAGACTGCCTCTCACTTTCAATGTCTAGGTGCGACGGGATCCATCTCGCTTCTAGGGCAACTGAGCTCGCTCCAGCGACCTTGACCAGCTTCTGAGATTCTTGGCATATGCGCTCCAGAACAGCCTGGTATAGCTCTCTGTATTTCTTTACGGCCGGCACGGCCATCACGCCAGCGACCATCCTGAGAATTGTTGCGGAGTCGGTCAAAGCCGTCGCGTGCACAGGCGTATCTAGCACCCACTCCGGTCCATGCGCGGCCCTCATTCTCTGGACAAAACTCTCCAACTGATGCCTCATTGTACGGATGCCCTCTGCGAGCGCAATACCCTCACCCAAGTTACTGTTAATAATTGGAAACAGGTAAAACGCACGACCCACGAGCTGCCCGTTCAATGAGCTCAGGGGATCGTCTGGCTCTAAGGCGCGGAAGACGGTCGATATTGCGCCGCCCGATGAAATTCTTTTGCGATCCTTTCGGAGTTTTCGGCGAGCAGCCTTGGGGTTCATGCCTGAGTCTGCAAAGACCCAGAGCCGCATGTCATCTAAAGTGGCAATTTGCTGCTCTATCCTGCGAGCGGTGCGCAGCGGGGCCTCGAACTGGGTGGTATTCTCTTCGACGAAGATTCTCCCGGCAAACTGAGTGCCTTTGTAGCGCTTCTTCGGCACTGCGTTATTTACCGAATTTTTTTGTCAGCGCCGGTACTCTATCCTGAATTTGAAGGGGGGGGGAGAATTACGAGTTAACGTGGCGATTAGGATCTCGCCAGAGGAAGTCGGCACAGGCGTTGCTGTCGTTGACTCGGGGGAATTGGCGCAATTACCAGAAACTGCAGGCTGAGAAGTTGACGTTGTCGCTGATGGAAAGTAAGGCGCTGACAGAACTGCAACGACCTCATTTTTTGCAGCTGTAGTTACAGCGGCCTGGTTATCGCAATTTGAGTGTGCAATGCCATCATCTTTGAGACCAGAAGTCGCTGGTTCTGTCATGATGTCAGGGGATGGCTGTCGCGCGTGTGCGACTGTAGAGTAAGGTATATTCCACGAGAAGGAAAATGTGAAACTGAGTGGTGATTGTTAAAATGGTCAACAGAGACAGTGGGAAAAAAAAAAAAAAAAAAAAAAAAAGAAAGAACTTTATTTTAAACTCAATGAATAGGAACAGTAGGTGTCGACGGAAGGGGCTCTTTGAGTATTGACCAATGTCATGGAGGGATTGAAGGCCTTGCATGCGACCGAAAATTTTGGGGTAGCTGGGTAGGTTCTAATAGTATTGTGCTGATTTTTCATGGCGCCGATAACACCGACCTTAGAATTATGTTCTGCAGTGCTCGCACTGCACATAGCCTGGCCAACATGGCTTTTCAACTTCCTGCACGGTTCGTGATCACCTAACACCCGTGAGAGTTGACAGGCCAAGGGGTGAGGGGGATTTATCACAGGCATTGTGAGATGGTTTGTACAATATGTCACAGAGATCAGCGAATTTACTTGCGGACGCAAAGAGTGATGAATCTAAGCAATGGCAGTAAGCGAAATGAAGGGACTTGAGGAGGTAGGGGAACAGCTTTAAAAAAAAAAAAAAAAAAAAAAAAAAAAAAAAAAAAGAAGGAATCCAACGGGGACTTGAACGCTGGAGGGTTTCTCCAGTTAAAGGTACACCACTTCGCTGGGAGCGTACCCCCAACTCGGGTACTCATTAAGCCAAGCCACGGTGGTACTCCAATTTTGTTATTTGCAGCGCCCGGGATAGCACTTATAAGCTCAGAGTTTTGTCAACAAGCAACTTGTCATCTTTTAAATAGCCACCTTCCCTAACTCCCGAGTATACCGCTCTCCTCCTACACTAACAAAGGGAAAGTCGGTCGTGGAGAGATTTGCAGAGATTAATGAGTAGTGAAGATTTAATGTACACGTCGATGGAAAGCATTGTTGCTTAGGTACCGTAGTGGGAAAATCTTCAGGGCAGTCTCCGTGACCACTTCAGTCTCGGTGACCTAACTAAACTTAGTCCCTAGGCTTAATCCCTCCCCTGGGTATTTAAAAGAACCTCACATCTTTCTTCTCTAGGCTTCTTTTCCACTTTCGGGCTTCTAACTTGAATGCTTTCAAGACAATAAATAGGTGGTTTTGCACAACGAACATTCTTCCACAACCTTCTTCCACAACCAACATTCTTCCACAACCATGACCTTCATTACCACTAAAATATAGTATATCGAGGTACCTAAATCGACCAGTCAGAATGGCTTCTTTTCGTCGATTCGGATAAATTCAAGTATTCCACTACCTAAAGTCTCCCAGATAGTAATCGCCTTCCGATTTGCCATACCACACCGCCCGTAGCCTACAAGAGGTTCAATTGCACAAGGTTCAATATTAGTGCGGATCGGCTTTGTATATTTGAAAGTCTTCGTGTGTTTGAATCGCTTGGTGGACTTGGAAATTGTGTCCGGAGGCCCATATAGGTAAGCAATGTGGTTGTGGTATTTGGTGCGCGCAGGCACAAGGCTGCATTGCGATCTGGTGGCGGAAAGGCCTGGTGGCTCGTGCAGCTGGCAGACTGGGGTGCATTGTAAATGATACATTTGGTATCAAAATTCAACTATCTTACTCCCTCTCTATAATGTCCTACAAATACAGCACTCCCCCTGTGGGAAAGTCGGTCACAGAGTCTGCCACGGGCCCAAAGAATTTTTAAGTTCCCAAGACAACCACCCTAAATTTTCCACAAGCTTCCTCGGGCCTAGATTCCCCATGACGGAGAATTGCAGTAAATGTGTCAAGGTGAAAAGTTTACCGTAGTGTTTTTTGTTTCGAAAAAGGGGGGCGGGGGCTCAGTTGCAAATAAATTGTGGTAAAAGAATTACTTAAATATAAAGGCGAAAAAAAAAAAAATAAAGAAAGGAAAAAAAAAAAAAAAAGATTTTGACGGGGACTTGAACGCTGGAGGTTTCCTCCAGTTAAAGGTACACCACTTCGCTGGGAGCGTACCCCCAACTCGGGTACTCATTAAGCCAAGCCCCAGCAGTACTCCTGCGTTATTGTTAATTCACGGTTCAGACACAACAGTTATAATCTAAAAGTCCCCCACAAAGAAGTGCAACATTATGCAACCTGGCACCAGTCACCTTCCTCTCTGCGACCAGATTCCAATGCAGCCTTGTGCCTGCGCGCAGCAGAGGCCACAACCCCACTATTTAGGTGTTTATCTAGGTACGTAGCTAGAGAGGTACACAGCCCTCCACGCACGCAATGTCTAGGATCACCAAGTCATTCAAATACAACCAAGTCAACCCTCCATCTCCTCCCCTCCCATAGGTAACTAACACTATTATTACCCCTACCGCCCAAACGCAAGTAAACACTAGCATTGTCTCAGCTTTGGAAGACGGCTCTTGTTTCATGCTTAAGTTTCTGGAAATCTTGCCGCTTACAGCACAACATCCACTGAGAGATTTTACCTCTTTCTTTCGTAGCGACTATTAATTCCCCCCCTCCCCCTTCCTCTTCCCAATCATCCCTTAGATATCTTGATACCTTAATAGTCTCAATCATCCCCTAGATATCTCGATACCTCACTACTCGCCTCTAATCTTTTATAATACGCAGATTCGAAACCAGGACATAGTCCGCTACGAGTGGATCGTTTCAATAACACAACAAACTCCTCATCATTTACTATTTTTCCTTCTCGGCAACGGCAACAGGTAAAGCATCGCAAATACGAGCATCTCTTTGCAAAGACTTGAACATTTGACACTTCCTCAGCATGGCCTGTGACAGCCCCCGGGCCCCTTCTCTCAGCGCCTTGCCAAGAGCTAAGCGTGCACCTTAAAACAACGACCAAACATCAACCCTTGACGTTTGACATTGCCATTGTGGCAACGATATAAATTTGATAAGATGACCATCCGAAAAAAAAAAAAAAAAAAAAAAAAAAAAGAATTTGTAAAGATGGTTGGGAATAACAGTGCGAAAACTCGACACACCTGCAAGTGAAACTAGTAGTGGCGAAGTGCCGTGGTGGCCTCGCCGTCGGTATTCATTTACTTATCCGCAGGTGACTGGTGCGAATATGCTATGGATCCTGGGGATTGTCTGTCATGGAGTTCACCCGATTGGACGGCAGGGTAAAGAGACCTAACGTTGTCAAGTGCCGATAATGTGTTTAGATTAACACGAAATGACAGCCAAGAAAAATACTCGATAACACGGCTTTGCCACTCCCAAGAGGGGTAAGTACCTATAAACGTCCTCTCGCCTCTCTTTGGCAACAGAGGCAGCCAGAATTCTCGGTCCCCCACACAGAAACCTCAGCACATCATGGCCTGGTCCACCTTCGCGCTCGCCGCGCTGCTCGCAGCAGCCGGCACGACCAACGCAGCCGCCCTCGACCTCCGGCAAAGTTCTCGCGGCTCCGACTTCCTCCGCTTCAGCTGCTCCCAGCTCGTCGTCGAGCGCGCCGACCCCATCGTCAATCCCGGTCAGCTCTTCACCCCGCATACGCACCAGATCGTCGGCGGAAACTCGTTCAACATCACCATGGACCCTGCCACGATGGACCCGCCCAAGCTGTCCAAGTGCACGTCCTGCCGCATGGTCGAAGACTTTAGCAACTACTGGACCGCCTCCGTCTACTTCCAGTCTCCCGAGAACGGAACCTTTAGGCGCGTCCCGCAGATGGCCAACGGCCAGCTCAACGGCACGGTGATGGATCAGACTGGCGGCATAACCGTGTACTACATGCGCCCCTTCAGTGGGACCAACAAGAAGACCACCGTCTTCGCCCCCGGCTTCCGCATGATCGCCGGAAACCCCCTCAACAAGAAAAAGGCCAGCGGCCCCTTGGTCAACTGCCACCGGTGCCTCTCAGTCCGCGACCGCACGTCGGGCGGCAGCGGCGCCCCCTGCGATCGCTCCGACACGGCCGAATTCCCCAACAAGCCCTGCCCTGGAGGCATCCGGGTCACGGTCATCTTCCCGTCGTGCTGGGACGGCAAGAACGTCGACAGCCCCGACCACCAGAGCCACGTGGCCTACGCCCCGGGCAACTCGGCGCTGGCGGGGGACAAGTGCCCTGCGTCGCACCCCGTCAGGATCCCGCAGGTCATGTACGAAGTCATGTACGATACCTCGGGTCCGTTTGCCAACCCCGAGTACTACAAGGACGGGAAGCAGCCGCTGGTGTACAGCTTCGGAGACAAGACGGGTTACGGGGCGCACGGGGATTACTTGTTCGGCTGGGAGGACGGCGCGCTGCAGCGGGCGATGGACGCTCTGGGCACAAACTGCTTTAGCGAGCAGTGTCCCGTGCTGAAGCTGCAGACTCCCCAGGCGGCAAACGAGTGTACCAAGCAGCAGCAAAGTCGGGAGGATATTGGGTCCGATACATGTGAGCTTTCCTTTTTTTTTTTTTTTTCCCTTCTTGTTGTTTCCCTAGCTAGTCAATCATCATCGTGGTGCTAATGTGGTATCTTCTTCTTTTCTAGGGCTCAAGGAACTACCTGGCGGTGTCCCGGTTACTTACTAAATGTTTAATGGCTATTGTCGGCAGAATTTTACGCTTTCGAGTTGAACAGAACGATGGGGCAGTTGTACTGGGTGAATTCTTTTAGTAGCAGTAGTAATGTTGATACCAATATTCGATCCGTGTTACCTTCATTGTCCCTAAACAAACATCTTCAATTGTTACCAGCTTATCATAGGAAAGGAGAAGTATAACTGACTTGGCTGCACCGAACAATCATTGTACCGCCCCCTCTTCATTGAGTTCTCTTTGTAGTCACCCGGCCGCTCCCCTAAAAACACTTTTAAGCAGGCCTTAAAACCGGCCTGCTGTGACTCGTAAGGAACCAAGAACCCCCCTCCCCACAACCCCTCCTATTTCCATCCCAGACAGAGCACTGGGTATGGTCCAGGTACAATTGGTAGTCGCCACAAAGACTCCGACTCAGATTAAGAACCAGGCTGATGAGCTTTTCTTCATTCTTTGTAGATTCCCAAGGGAAACAAGGATATCAAAAACGCTAAACTTTAAAGTTTGTCCACTAAATCTTTTGCGACGAACTCTCTTCTGACATGCTATCGGACAGAATATAGCGTCACAAACATGGCAGTATCTTGCCTGCCTAGAACGTCTGCGTAAAAATAAAGTGATATTTAGTGGGTGCGTAAGACGGTGCGTCAGATAATGCGCGAAGCGATGGGGTTGAGTGGTACCGGATTTGTGTGATGTTTTGTAAGGGCAGGACAGATAGTATAACAAGGTGAACGAGGAACGGTCGGGAAGGGGCCTGCCCAGTAAGGAAGAAACTTTTATCGTCCTTTTGATTAGGTAAGGTAATGCCCACTGAGAGAGTGTTCAATCATACTGTGGAAAGAAAAAAAGGGGAAGGGGAGGCGGATATAAATACCTACCTGAACAGAAAAATAAACGGGCAAAAAGAAAGTTCCAACGCGGACTCGAACACTGGAGGGCCACTCAAAGGTACTCCACTTCGCTGGGGGCGAACCCCCAACTCGGGTACACATTAAGCCAAGCCACAGCGGTACTCCGACGTTGTTATTCCCCGGCACTCGAAGCGATGCCTATCAACCCATGCTTCCGCCTAGGAGGGAGCTGGTTCGTGGACAGAGCCTACCTACGCAACCTGCAGCGGTGTGACGGTGCCACGATCACGCTCAGGAGCGTCAACTGCATGTTTCAGTACATCCAGAATTCAAGTTGTTGGACCTTGTTTTGTGATTGAAGGTTGCCTATCGGGAATTGTATTGTTATTCAAGTTTGACTCGCTCCGGTTCATCAGGGGAGAATCTCTTGAATCAAGTTGACCTTTACTGTGAACCACGATGGTGTCACACTTTTGCCAACAAACTCGTTTTGTAAATATAACAACACCGCTGCATAGAGAGTATTGTTCAGTTCGATTAGATAGGTATTTTCAGCTGTGAAGAAACACGAATAATGGATTCCTTCAGTTTACCGCAATAATAACAGAAAAAGAAAGAAAATTGAAACCTCCCAAAAAAAATCCGTCTACAATGCCCATTTATGCATCCCCCCAATCCAAACCATCCGCCGGCCTTTTCCAAAGTTTATCCTCGGGCATCCTGCCGGTCCACTTGTCCGAATACAAAGAATAAGCCGGGTACTCCCCAGGTATGTGCTCGTCGATGCCCTTGATTTCCTGAAGGCGAGGAAACAGCTCAGACTTCTTGTTCAGAAACTCGACCACGTGAGAGTCGATGACGGGATACTTGCCCCTTTCGTAGCCGTAGAGCTTTAGGTATTCTACGCTGGGAGGTAAGCAGTCGACTAGGCGGTACGACACGCTCGGCGACGGAGCGTAAATGTATGTTTCTCGTGGTTGCGGGCAACTACTGGGGCCTGGCGGTACTGGACGGTATCGTGTTTCGGGACGGAGGGGGACGTAGTAGCCTAGGAGAAGACCCAAGCGCTGGCAGGTCAAAGTATTAGCTTATAGTATCACACGAGCTAGCTGATGATATTAAGGAGAGATAGATATTCGGACACAGCGGCCAAGAGAAGTTAAGAAAGAAAAAGACAAGCACAGAGAGAGAGAGAGGAAGAAACAAAGACTCACGATGCTCAAATGCGTCAGGTTGGTAAAGTCGTGCAAGGATCCGATAGAATTCCATGCGTATTCCCGGATAGTCGGGATCTCGTCGACAAAAAAGGGCAGATCTTTTGGACTCTCCGTCTTGTCGTTCAGAAAATACCGCGAGTTGATCTCGTCGCTGAGGGGGCCCTTCCCTTGCTCACCCGCCTCCCATGCCTCAATCTCGTGCGTGCTTCTCTTGTATTCATCTACGCGACTATCCTCCGCGGGGGTGGCTAACCCGTGAGCTGTGATGTGCAAAACTCTCAGGGAATCCTTGTGTTCCAACAAGCATTTTCCGAGCGTTTTGGGATAGATCGTCTCGACGCTGTCGCTTTTGGCGCCCCAGAGGGCGAAACTGTCTGTGTGGGAAAATTCCTCGAGCGCGACGGGAATTCGTATCATGTTGTATATGAGGTAGTCGGAAAGCTTTGAATGGGCGATAACGATTTTCTTGATCCCGGGCGATACCTTGGGCGGGAAAAAGACGTCCAATTCTTGGTAATTCTCGAGCGCGTCGAACGAGAAAGTACCAACGGCCCGAAGCCGGTGGAAGAATCGGAAGCAGTGCATGGAGAGCAGGTGCGAGTAGTTTCGTTCATCGTGTGATTGGTATCCGTGCACCAAGACCTTTTGCAGTTTGGTCAAGAACCGTCCTGGTAACTCTCCGTAATTGTTTCGGGTGAGGAATTCTCCCAGTACTGTTTGCGGGTGAATACCGTTGATCCGCAAGCTTGTGATGTTGGGGCAGAGAGAAATCAGAACTGTGGCAGCGGTCAAAATGTAGTCGAGGTTGTCTCTGGTGGCCATGGAACCTCCAAAACGCCGCGGCTTGCGTTGGGTCTCAGCACCCCCTTCCTCTGTCTGTCGCGGGAACAGTTCTTCCTCCTTCTTCTGCAAAGCCGCCAACAGTGCCTGGGTGTGTGTCACTCCTAGACCAAGCCATGCTGCATGATCACGGATCTGTGGGCAAGCTGTCGGGTCAACCTTGAGTGCAACGAGGTGAGCAGGCGTTGGCGGAAGCGGCGGGAATGGATCACCAAACGAGCCCCAAACCGGAGGGTCAATGATGAATTCTTGGACTGATTCGGCTGCTCCGGGGTGCTGCAAGAAAAACGCAATGAGACCGTATGATGACTCGAAGTCATCTCTTGTCATCAAGCGAATCCGTTTGAACTTGAAAGGTGGAGGCGATGCCATGATGGCGGACTGGCATGTAATTTGGCACCGAATGGCCGCTGCTGAATACCAAAAGGGCAACGACGAAACGTTGCTTCATACCTCAGCTACGGGCATTGGTTAGGTCGGTAGTCATCTGCTCACTGGCAACTTCAATTACCTACCTACTTTTCCAAGTCTGGTCACTTTTGCTCCACTTACTTGTTGTCTGGACAACGTCACGGTGTACACAGTAGGTCAATATGGGTCAGCAACCAACCAATGAAATATTGGCCCTTGCAACCTCGGTAATTATGGCATGGACTCTGCAAGTCCTACCTCAGGCTACCATCTCAGGATTCAGCCTGCCCCAACTTGCACTTCGTTTGCAATTTATGATCAAACTTGTTGGAGTCGTCGTTGTCCCCAGACTCATTCTTATTATCCCAAGAGCTGAGGCTCCAGTATGGGACTCGGAACCGGAGGCAGGAGACAAAATCCACTCAGGCAAACTGCCAAATCGATCCGAAATGTTGAATACTATGATAAAAATTGGAGAGGCGCCTACCGAATATCTGAATGCCTCATCACACAGAGGTATTTCCACAGCTAATACCGCCCCCGTCTCTCTCCCGACGGGGAGCGAGACCCGAATCAGATACGACGCCAATAACGGTTGAATACGTCTTTTCGAGCTGCGACGCGGACTTTGAAGACTAGTGCACCCAAACCCCGTGCTGGACTTTGAGGAGGCTAAGAACATTGGGGAGGAGCGGGGAGTCTGTAAGAGAGTTTGGGTTTTCTCAATCTCTCTATGGACTTTACGCCGAGCCGGTGTTCTGGTATTCTTCTTTTTTTTTTTTTTTGGCTCTTCTGCAAATCGAGGCAATTTTCAAGTGGTAAATAGGTCAGCTGTGACTTGGTCCTGGTGCTAATTCATTGAAAATCTCATTCTCAAATCGATCTAGACCACTTTGCCGCCTTTAGTAATTTTTTATTTTGTTTTATTTATTTTTTTCTTTTCATAAAAAACCATTCTAATAATACGCACTCCCTATGCTGCACGCCCATCAACAATATGGTCCTCAACCCATCCAACCGTGATAAATGTCTTGTCTGCATCCGTGAACACGTCGTGATCAGGCATAACCATTTCTTTGTAGAATGAATCATTTCTGAAGTTCACGAAACTTTGCATGCTGGGAAATCGAATCTGGGTAATGACGTCGTATTGCAGTTGCTGACTGAACTGGGCGTCCATCACCTTTGCCAGCTCGCTTTTCGTCGCGGTTGTGTTGTGGGTCTGTCCAGAAAACAAATTGGATTAGCGTGAATATCCTCATTGTGCAATCACCTGAGGTGCGGGCTTGCCATTGTGTAACGAGTGATGCCATGCCGTGCCAAGACCTGTTTGACCAACGGTGCATGCGAGTGGGTGAGATAATCATGGAATTCAGCTTCGCCCAGTGCATCCTTCTTGGAGGCACATATTGTCAGGACAAGTGATGCCCCATTCGGTGGGCTTGTGGGCTCTGATTGAGACATGATAACGATATGATCGAATAAAGTGGATAGGGTTCAAAGGCGAAATGGAGATAGCGTAATGGCGCTGGGTTGGATTTTGTGGAGGAGCGTGGTATAGATCTCCGGGATTCCCCTCGGGTTACACCGACAAAGTCAAGTTGTTTGTTTCTCGGCTACTTCCTAAAAGGAGCCGAATAAGCCCACTCCTGGACAAAATACTAACAATAAAAAACCTACCGAGGAAGCAAATTTCGTTGTACATGCTTACGCCGGAGGTATTTTCAAGGACGGGAAATTTCATGAAACGTCTACCCCCTCTGAGATTCCCAGTGAGGCTCGTGGGTGGGGGTCATACCGGGTGCTTTGGAAGGTTCCAGCCCTGCGGTGTGGGTATGTTGATCAAGAGGCTCATTGTCAGCCTAACCGCCCGAGAACTCGGGTATCATGTAATGAGAAACAGCGTCGACATGGCATAAATGCGTGTTCGACACCTGTGGCGCACTGGTATGCAAGGCAAGCACACTTTGGAATCTCAACTTCCAAAGATTCGAAAGCGTTAGCGTTCAACACCAATACAGAAACCGAAAAAGTGAGACACGTAAGAAAGCCGTTCAACAATCGTCAAACACCGCCATGACTCCACTGCCATCACTCATCGCATTCGGGCCCTTGTCGCCTTCACTTGACCAGCTTGGCCAGGTTAGGAATGAGCTCGGCCGAAGGACAATCTTGTTCAAGCCCCTGATCAAGGCCTTTCTCAATCTCGACTTGATCTGGAAACAACTGCTGGACAAGGACCCGCTTCTGGGAGGGATCGATGGACAGACCGCCTCGGTCCAGTTGGCAGCATGGATCGTGGGTCCAACTCAGGGCGCGGCGCCAGCTGGAAATATTGCTGCGTTGCCCATAACCGTTGCTACCCAGATCGTGCAGTACCTCAGGTTCTTGGAGGATCTCTCTGGACAGTCCGAGAGTCACCAAGACGTCCTCAGCTCCGTTTCGGCTTCCGGGGGAGGAATTCAGGGGTTTTGCGCTGGGTTGTTGCCGGCTCTGGCGGTCGCAAGCGCAAAGTCTGACGAGGAAATTGTCGAGCTGGCCGCGAAATCCATCACGCTGGCCTTTTGCATTGGTGCATACGTTGACCTGGACCAGGCGACAGGGCAGAAGTGCACGAGTCTGGCCGTTCGGTGGAAAGAGGGAACCAAACTGGAGCATCTTGAAGAAATCCTGCAGAGCCATCCCGGCGTAAGTTCCAAGTCCGTGAAGCCCCAATACGGCCGCAGCAAAACTTACAAATAGCCTCGACAGTCATATGTCGCTGTAATACGCGATGTCCGCGACGCAACCATCACGGCCCCCACGGTGGCCGCCGAAGCTCTTCAGAAAGAGCTCGCTCGGTCTGGAATCACATGGATCGACACCGGACTGGAGGGGCGGTATCATGCCGGCTCCGTACATCGAAACAGTGTTGGGAAGATTCTTAGCGTGTGCGGCAGCAGGGAGCTCGACCCGAGATTCGCACAGCAGAATCTGGTGAGGTCCAACGCTGGCAGGTCAGAAGTGATTGGCAGTGGGCGACTTGGAGCTGTTGAAGAGGCCTTGGCGTGTATTCTTTCCAGTCAAGCCAATTGGTATGTGGGGCTTCCATTGTTCGACCACAGCACTCATCGGGAGGGGGGATGCCGCTGATTGTCTTTGCATTCACTAATCTCTTGGCAGGTTTCAAACCATTTCGGCAGCAGCTTCAGCACTCAACACTAACAGCAACCCCCCACCGAGTGAGACCTCCATCTTGGCCATCGGCACCGATCCAGGCATCGTCCCGCAATCCATCTCGAGGGCTCTAGCGATTCCAATTGTCAAGATCAAGACAATCCGCGCCGAAGCGGGCAACGAAGATGACGCTGCATATCCCGAACATGCAATCGCAGTCATCGGCATGGGCTGCAAATTCCCGGGTGCCGACTCGGTCGACGAGTTCTGGGACCTGTTGGCCGGCGGGAAGTCGATGCTCGACAGAATTCCGAACGAGCGCTTCGACAGGGATGCCAAGTTCCCACGATCCCCCAAGACGAACCTCCCTTTCTGGGGCAACTTTGTTCGCGACATTGAGGCATTTGATCACAAGTTCTTCAAGAAGTCGGCCCGAGAAGCGGCCTCGATGGATCCCCAGCAACGACTCCTTCTCCAGGTGGCATACCAGGCTCTCGAGTCATCCGGCTACTTTTCCGACCCATCTAACCCGCGGGACATCGGATGCTACTTGGGAGCATGCTCTACAGATTACGACGGTAATGTAGGTAGCCACCCGCCGACCGCCTACTCCACTACCGGGACCCTGCGAGCTTTTCTCTCTGGGCGGCTGTCACAGTAAGTTGCAAATACCTTGGACTAGCGCAGGAAGTCATGCTGACGACTCTGTACAGTTACTTTGGCTGGTCCGGTCCCTCTCTCGTATTCGACACGGCATGTTCCTCCTCAGCAGTTGCCATTCATACCGCATGCACCGCTTTACAAGCCGGGGAGTGCTCTCAGGCAGTGGCTGGAGGTGTCACCCTGATCACCAGCCCTTACTTGTACGAGAACCTCGCAGCTGCGCATTTCCTGAGCCCAACCGGCGCAACGAAACCGTTTGATGCAGCGGCTGATGGGTATTGCCGCGGGGAGGGTGTTGGTTTGGTGGTCCTTAAGAGGCTCGCGGATGCCCGCCGCGATGGCGACAACATTCTCGGTGTCATTGCAGGATCAGCCGTCAACCAAAATGCAAATTGCGTGTCGATCACCGTTCCGCATTCAACTTCACAAAGCTCACTATACAGTCGAGTTGCGAAGCAAGCTGGCATTAACCCTCATCATCTTACCTTTGTCGAAGCACACGGGACCGGCACCCCCGTTGGGGATCCAATAGAGATGGAGAGTATTCGCCAAGTATTTGGTGGTCCCAAAAGGGCGTCTCCGCTCTTCGTCTCCTCCGTGAAGGGGAACATAGGGCATCTTGAAGGCGCTTCGGGTGTGGCTGCCTTGATCAAGGCGCTGCTGGAAATGGAATATCGAACCGCTACATTGCAGGCATCATACCGAGCCATCAATCCTAGCATTCCACCACTCGGCCCTGATAATATCATCATCCCGACCTCGAACCAGCCCATCACCGCGCCATTTATCACTGCTTGCATCAACAACTACGGCGCAGCCGGCAGCAATGCAGCCCTGATTGTGTTGGAGAGACCCAAGGAGAGAAAGACAGGAGGACCACATTCGCACTCTTCGTCCAAATTGCCTGTCCAGATCGCCGCTGCCTCTGCCACCAGCGTGGTGCGCTACTCTCAACAACTTCTTTCGATGCTCGACACGAAGGAAATATCCCCTGAGGACTTGGCATTCAACTTAGCGAGGCAGCAGAATCAAGATTTGTCGCACATGTTGACATTCTCGGCCTCCAATGACAGCAGGGAAATTCGAGCCCATCTCGAAAAGGCACTGGAAGGGGGCGACGACATAAAACAGCGCCCCCAAGAACTTCCTGTGGTGCTGTGTTTTGGAGGTCAAGTTGGACAACAAGTTGGTCTCAGCAAACGCCTGTGGCAAGAAAGCGTTCTTTTCCGTTTCCATCTGGACGCGTGCGACAAGGTGGTCCGCGGCCTGGGCTACAGCAGTATATACCCTGATATCTTTTCAACCCAGCCGATTGCCGATGTCGTCACTTTACAGGCCGCAATTTTTGCCACTCAGTACGCAGCCGCCAAGTCATGGAGCGATTCCGGTTTGAGGGTGGACGGCATTGTTGGTCACAGCTTGGGACAATTTGCTGCTCTTTGTGTTGCGGGGGTGCTCTCCCTCCACGACGGGCTGAAGCTTGTTGCTGGTAGAGCATCTCTCATGCAAACTCATTGGGGATCAGAGCCGGGCACAATGATTGCCATTCAGGCTGACGAGAGCTCCGCCAAATCACTGACGGATAGCATAACTGCGGCGAACAGTGAGGCGCAATTTGAAGTTGCCTGCTACAATGGCCCAACTTCACAAGTCATCGTTAGCAGCAGACACTCTGCCGATTTGCTTGAAGCTGAGTTAAAGGCCCGAGGTGTGCGACATAAACGACTCAACGTCACACATGGCTTCCATTCCAAATTCACCGATCCTCTTATTCTACACCTCGAAGAACTGGCGTCTACTTTGACACTCCACAAAGCCAAGATTCATATAGAGACTTGTACTGATAAGGAAAGCTGGGGACAGCAACCCACACCTCAGCTTATCGCCGCTCACACCAGAGACCCAGTCTTCTTCTCTCAGGCTGTCCAGCGTCTCCAAGACCGCCTGGGGCCCAGCACCTTTCTCGAGGCCGGTTCGGACTCCAGTATCGTTTCCATGGCTCGCCAGGCGCTGGCAAAGAGCCACCACCAGAACAACTTCATACCGGTTGAGCTCAATAAAGAGGCCTCGCTGGATAAACTGGCAGATCTTCACGTTACTCTATGGAATTATGGCCATAAGCTGAGATATTGGAACTTTGGGCGGCCGCACACCCGTCAAGTGCTACGACTCCCTCCGTATCAGTTCGAGCCTACGAAACATTGGCTTGAGCTTCAGGTAGCTCTACCAGAACCTCACCCTCAGGTTTCGGTTTCTGAGGCACCAGCACCACAAATAAGGGCGCGCCCACCTCCAGTATTGCTAAAGTTCAGGGAAGCTCGCCCCAGCGATAATCCTCAAAACTTCGTCTTCGACATTGATCCAGAGAGCGATGAGTACAGGACGCTTATTCAGGGCTGTATGACACATGGCAGAGCAGGGAGCACTGCGTCTTTCTTCATCGAGCTCGCAGCCAGAGCCGCCAAGCAGATGATCAATCTATGCGATCGTGATGAGAACCAAGTGATTTCAATCGTCGACCTGTCGGTAAGATCCATTTCGTTGGACACTCCAAACATGGTTCTTGAGCTTCAGTTGCAGGACGAGAACGCATGGAGTTTTACGGTTACTACAGAACTTTCCCAGGAGATTCATGCGTCCGGTCTTTTGCATTTACAGCCCTCAGGCAGCTCAGCACTCCAGGCCGAATTGGGTCGGTACCGCAGACTCACCGGGGACCCCAAACAATTCGCATCTCTGGTCGAGAATTCCGACGAAAGCCTCTCCCTTCGCGGTCCCTCCATGGTGTACAAGCTTGGTTTCCAAACGACGGGTATCGAATACGCCGACTACTACCGCAATGTCGCCACCGTCAGTGCCACGGCTACCAAAGGTCCAGGGGATGAAGTCCGGCTGGTCGGTCGCGTTATTTGTCCAAAGAGGGTCCCAGTTGCCCTCCTCGAGAAGGGCTCTGCTACACATCCTCTCGTGATTGACAGTTTCTTTCAGGTCGCCAGCCTTCACGCAAACACTCTCCATGCTCAAAACTCGGGAGCTCAATCTTTTGCGATTTCTAATGTTGAGCGTATTCAATTCAGCACCAATTTCCAGCTCAACCCAGACCTAGCAGGCGATATCGCGCAGACTTGGGACGTACTTGGTCATGCAGCTTCCCCGACCGACAATTTACAGACAGCCGAGCTGATATATGACCTTTTTGTGTTCGATGCCACAACGGGGAAGCTTGTTTTGCTTCTTCTGGGCACCCGTATGGTGGGCAGCGCCAACGCAGCCGCCACGACCTGGTCGAGGCCAACCCTTGGAGCACCTTCCCAAGAGCGGTATTCCCAGATCCCATCGACCGCCAAGACAACTGCCCCCGAAATGCAGCTTGATCACATCGCACAAGTTCACCCCACGACAAAACCCGCACAAAAGCCCCAGCGGTCGACTGCTGCTGAACCAGCCAAGTTGGACAACAAAGCAGCCATTTTTGAGGATGTGTGCGTTATTTTGGAAAACATCGCCGAGATACCACGAAGCGATGTCAGGGGTAACCTGTCGTTTGAGGACATTGGAATTGACTCCCTGCTAATGATAGAGGTCATAAGCGACATCTCAACATTTTACAAGACCGAGTTACCTGTGGAGGATCTAGAGCAGTTGACTGATTTCGATTCTCTTGTGCGGTACTTGGACAACCGTGGCTGTCGAGGAACAGCAGCTGGGATCACGGAACCTTCATCTGGTCATGAATCGTTCAGCGATAGCTCCTCAGCAGCGTCAGAAACAAGCACGACCAAGACAACGCCCTCTCCCACCCCACCTCATACAAGCTCTGGGACCAAACCGATCACTGAATGGCCAACGCCGTCATCCTCTCACGACCCGAACTCCCTTCCGGCAGCGCAAGAAGTTTTTGACCAAATGAGGCAGGATTTGGATAAACATACCCAGGATACAGGTTTTGCCAAATTCTGGGACAGGGTATACCCGTCTCAAGCAGCCCTCGTCGACGCATACATCCTCGAAGCATTCCACAACTTGGGTTGTAATTTGGGTCACCTGAAGCCCGGTCAGCAGGTGCCGTCGTTGGTTGGTGTACTGCCAAAGCACGGTCGGCTTATTGCCCAGTTGCACAAGATCCTGGCTGACAGCGGCCTTATTGAGAGGACTGGAGCTTCTGAAGTCTACGTCAGAACGACCAAGACGATTGATTTGACCCCTTCTGTGTCTCTCTACGAGCAAATGCTGCAAGATTTTCCAGAGCACAAGTCAGAAACGGAGCTGCTCAACGTCACCGGTTCTATTATGGCCGACTGTTTGACCGGAAAAGTCGACCCTCTTCAACTTTTGTTCGTCAACCGGACGAACCGCGCAATCATGGCAGATGTTTATGAGAAGGCACCCATGTGCCAGGGTACGACACGACTTTTGTCTGAGTTCCTCGCGCAAACTTTTTTGACAACATCGGAAAAGGGGAGCTCAGACCGCGTGTTTCGTATTATTGAGGTCGGTGCTGGCACTGGTGGAACCGCCAAATATTTGGTAAACCACCTGGTCAAGCACAACATTCGATTCGAGTACACATTTACCGATATCTCGTCCTCCTTGGTCAATCAAGCCAAGAAAACCTTCTTTGCCGGACGAAACAACATCAACTTTCTGACCCTTGATTGTGACAAAATGGCGCCGGCAGACCTCCATGGAAAGTTTGACGTGGTCGTCGCTACCAACTGCATTCACGCAACAAAGAATGCCAAGGCGACGGCATCCAATATGGTTCCCCTCTTGAAAAAGGATGGAGTTTTCTGTCTAGTCGAGTTCACACGTGGTCTCTATTGGTTCGACCTGGTCTATGGTTTCTTCGAGGGCTGGTTCGCATTTGATGATGGAAGACAGCACGCCCTTGCCGACCAGTGGTTCTGGGACCGCAATCTGAAGGAAGCCGGCTTCCAACACGTGTCTTGGACGGAGGGCACGACCGAGGAGGCACGAACCATGCGAGTGATCTGCGGATTTCCAGCTGCTGCTCAGAAGTTCAACTATATCCCACTCCCGCGCGGCGTGAATAAGAGAGCAGGGTTGCCATATGAAGTCTTCACGTTCAAGCGTGTCGGCAACCTTGAGCTTAAGGCGGATGTGTATTACCCCAAGACGCCCGACGAGCCTGGTACTAAGAGACCGGTGGCCCTCATGATCCACGGTGGCGGGCATCTGTTGTTCAGCCGCCAGGATATCCCTATGAAGCACGCCAGGGTGTTGCTTCAACGCGGCTTTCTTCCTGTGAGCGTCGACTATCGGCTTTGCCCGGAGACGACGCTGTTTGAGGGGCCCATGACGGATTGCCGGGACGCATTGCAGTGGGTGCGGAATGTCTTGCCGACGTTGCAGTTGGCATGGCCGAACGCTCAAGTTGATTCATCCAAGGTTCTGGCTTTGGGTTGGTCAAGTGGAGGCCAACTTGCCATGAGCACTGGATATACTGCTGAACCATTCGGGATCAAGCCCCCGGATGTTATCTTGCCCTTCTACTCCCCTAGTGATCTAGAGGCTGAATGTAAGAGCATTGCACACTTCCCCATCTCCATTTGAGAGCCAGAAGCTAATGCATTTCTGTGACAGTCTGGGATAGGCCTGCTTTCCCGGCAGCTGCCGAAGAGCCGCCTCAAGATATCTGGGGTGAACTTGATTGCGTGTTGGAAGAACCTGTAAGTGTTTCGCATAACCCGGTTATAATTACACGTCTGACCTCCATGCCCCTACCAGATTCTCGAGTACACCCCAATGAGCAACAAGCGCGCGACCGCTCTATCCCTGACGCTCAAAGACGACCGGGCAAGACTCATCCTCCACATGAACTGGAAAGGCCAATCAGTCCCAGTGCTTGTCGCCGGACTCCCACACAAGAGCAAAGCGAATCCGTCGGTGGATTACAAGAACTTACCGAAACCTCCGGTGGCCAAGATTCGCGAATGCAGTCCGTTCTTCCACATCGAACAGGGAACTTACCGAGTCCCGACATTTATGGTGCACGGCAATGCGGACGACTGGATCCCGTATGCCATGACGGAACGGACGATTGCTACACTGAAGGAGAAGGGCGTGAAATGTGGGATCTTGATCCCTGATCAGTGCGGACATGCGTTTGACTTGTTCCCTGGAGAGGATAAGCTGGGTGTCGGGTGGAAGGCTATTGAGGAGGCCTATGATTTCGCCTGTCGTGAGTTGGGAATGTAGGTTTGTGTTGTTGTTTGTAAGGATCAAAGTGCGATATTGATTGCATTCTGAAGCACCTAGAGTGGGCCGTGATTGATACAAATTCGAGCTATTTACTGCCAAAAAAAAAAAAAAAAAAAATCCTTTGCACTGAGAGTAGTTTCCTTAAGTCCCGCTAGATGGAAGGCGTGTTGAAGTGAGTTTGGGTGGGATGATGAGGAGGATCACGACTGCTTCGCAGTTACTCGACACCTCCGAGCTGCGCTGATTTCATTGAGGTGCGGAATATAATTGTCTTTACCTACCTAGGTAGATACCGTATGAGGTAAGTCATTTAACTTAGGTAGGTAATCGACTCTTGAACGATACTCACAAGCCTGCTAATCCCCTCCCTGCCAAAAAAAAAAAAAAAAAAAAAAAAAAAAAAAAAAAAAATAATGTTATTAAGTATAAAAAAACGGGGCAAACGGGTCCCAAAAAGATTGTTGGGTAATTTTGAAAAGGATAAAGATACTTTTAAGGGGGTAACTGGA